>CM022709.1:18706995-18909242 GCA_012295165.1 Asparagus setaceus | reverse complement strand
TGATATACTTCACGCTCGCCATTAACAGAAGAGGTTGAAGTTTAAAACTGTGTCATGTCAGTTAGATGAACTGCTCATCTGTTTGTTTTGTCTCAAGGCTTGGTTGAGGGAGCAAGAGAGCAGATAAAGCAATTGAAGCTCATAATCTTCTTTGTCTCTCATTATTTTGCTGAAGCCTAATTGTTGTAGTGTAGAATTCTGCAAGTGGTTTCTCTGTGGTGTAATGAATTCATTCATTTGGAGAGGTCTACATTGTTTATTGCAGCATGCAACCACAGTGATGTGTAAGAGAGTGCTTGCAGAAATCAATGCTTTCAGTTTCCTTTCACTTCTGACGTAGAAATGAATTTATGCTGTTTTTGTTAATATGGACAAGTAGGGGTGTCCAAATGGGCCCCGACACGGCCCGGCCCCGGCCCGGCCCGAGTTTGGCCCGAAAAACCGGGCCAAGCCGGGTTACTCAGGTCGGTGGAGCAGAGGTGATATGCCGGGGCCGGTCCGGCCGGTTTTAATTTTTATATATTATATATATATTTTTATATTTTTATGTATGATTATAGAATGATATTGTCATTAATGCATACTTTTATATATATATATATATATATATATATATATATATATATATATATATATATATATATATATAATGTTCCTATAAACTTAAGTTGATAGGAGAAGTAATCCATAACATATCCATTGATCTTGCTTAGCCTATCAAACCACTTAAGGAAAGCATAAACTATCAAATTCTTCTTCTATCGATTAGTTCTCTAGTTGATTAACTTAAACATGATCTTTTAAGCATAAGAGATGATTCATAAACACAAAAGAGATTAGACTAGTTTCATGCAACCTAGATCCCCACAAGAGTTTAGTTCAACATCTTGGGAAATTCAAACAAATAGAAAAAGAAAGAAAATAAAAAGAAAACAAAAATTCTAAACTAATCTAACTACAAAGCAATTAAATCTAAACTACAAAAGCGATTAAATCTACTACAAAGCAAATAAATAACAAGAAAGAAGAAGAAATAATAGAGAGAAATAAAGAGAGCACGCAACTCATCATCATCAACTCATCCTCCTTTTGGTCCTTGAACAAAAAGAAGAAGATGGGATTGAAGAAGAAAATATTTATTTATTGAGGAAAATTATTACAATGAAAGGTACTCTAAAACAAGAGCAACCCTTTCTCTCCAAAAGGAGTTTTACAAAATATTTCACACCTCTAAACCCTCGGATACTACCTATTTATAGCCGGAGTTGATGTGAGCCATTGGATCAAACCTAGCCAAAAGGAAAAGAAATCCACCATTGATTGAATCATTTGCAAACCGATCGGTTGGCCGTCGGTTAATATTATGCCGGTTATTAGGGACCGATCAACCGTTGGTTCTAACAAATTGTCTTTTCTTGATTTTTCTTCAATTTCTCTTGGATCAATTTGGTATCTTGGGCCTTTGTTTGCCTTGATTTGGGCTTCAAAATTGGTAGAAATTGAGAGTTTGAGTCATTTGAGCTTTTATTCATTAATACTCCATTATTACGCAAAATAAGATAAAACATATTATTAGTAACATATTTATTGATATAAAATAGATAATGAGGTTATTAAAATGTCATTAAAATGTGATTATCAACCTGGCTCTTTCCTCACGGGTCTCGGCCAAAGTATGCCCGGTAGGCCCAGCCGAGTGGTAGCCGACTTCTCCCTCGGCACCGACCTGGGCTCACAAGCTAAATATTCTTGAACCCTCAGCGGGGTGCCTTAGGCGCCTCTTAGCCTCATACATTTTTCGATCTCTCTCAAACAAGGCGAGTTCAATTTGTATTGAGGATTTGGGAAGCGGATTAGTACCGTTGCAAAAACCCAGTAGTTATAAGCTGTTGAAGTCTTGTGAGGAAGTGTAATTTGGCCCCAGTGCCGCCCGACCCGAGAATACCGAGGCCACGGCACCTTCATATAAGTTCCGCGAGTTGGGTTGGGATTCCCAGCGTCACAATTGGTCGTATCCAAATGTCGGCGGAAAAGGCGATAAGGCTCAATGTAACATTTCCCACCTTGACGGACGATTAAGTAGCGGGATGCGATGTTGATCGGCCAATGAAACACCCATTCAATTGGGTGAAGGAGTTGGAGCCATTAGTGTCGATACATCTCCCATATCCACCTCCCTCAAAATCGGAAAACATCCGAAGATATGGTAGTTGAGATCCTTTGACAAAATCTGGGACCATGACCATGTACCAACCCTCCCATCGAGGCGGCCCTAACCGTTGAACCCACGAACGAAAATTAGCGCCAGAAGCGCGTGAGATATCAAAGATGGGCAATGCAAAACAAACCAGGCCACCAAGTAAGTATGCGGTAAAGGCAGCAGTTGGGAAACTTGAGTCTTCTTCTCACGGTGCCAATTGCCTTGACTTGGGTGAAATCATAACATAATTCCCTCAAGCCGCTCAGAAGCGGCATGTCATTGCGAGAAAGAAGGTTGATTGGTCTCCCATGAGCGAGAAGAACCGTGGGTAGCGACCTCGGCGGCAATAGACTTCGGTGGGCACGGAGGGCATCACACACCACTTCAACCATAACATTAGGAAGCCGACAAATAGAGCCACAGAAATAGGCGAGTTTGGTAATGAAAACTCTCGAACTCGTGAATGGCGGAAAATATCCTCTTGAGCCTCGAGAGTATAATGAGAGGAGGCATTCCCAATCTGATCTTTAACCGTCGGTGAGCTCGCGACAAGGCGAACAACATGATATCCTTGGTATGCAAATTCTTGAAGAAATAGTCGTAAGCGCTGTTTGACTCCGCCTCCCGCATAGCCTGTCGGTGAGCACAAGTTTGGAAGTGACACATCGATCCCAAAAGTCTAAGTAGATGTCGGGTACTCTCAAGATGGCCAACTCTTGATTCAGGATAAACTCCTCATATGGCAGCTCCCCAAAGACAAGCCGAGACTTAGTACATCTCATGAAGAGCAAAACCTAGCTCTCAGATAGGTGTAAAGAATGTACAAGTCTGGGTCATACTTCTCGGCATAGCAAAAAGTTATAAGGATTACATGCGATACCATATCACATAGTCAAGACCGGATTACTCAAACCGGAGAGAATCAATGAATCTTGTAGCTCATCCATGGCGAAATTCAGACGGGTCCACCACATTCCATCGGTTGAATGTACCCATCCGGTGCCCAGAAGTCTTCATGAAACTCCCCTTTGATGAATCGACGAGCAAAATCTTTGGCGAGTGGGCACCTCGGCATTTGGATACTCTCAGTGACCAAGCACGGCCTCAAAGGTCACTTGTCAATGGCCCACAGGCCTTACCTTGATGGGTCAACATCCCAAGCCCCACATTGATTCTTGACAAGATCCCAATCCATATGCCGGATAGAAGCACCTCTGAGATAAGAGAGTGGATACATCGCTCCATGTTGGGAAGGAAAAGGAGAGTCACCAACCTTTAGCATCTTGTAATCCCGTCGTAGAAGATTTTAGCATCAAGTGCCACGGGTCTCCAAAATCTGGGCTTCTTGAGAGGCTTTCGATCCAGCGTCTCGATTTTGAGATCGTGGCGATGGCCACGACTCTGGTAAACTAGCCTCGATGGCGAACTTTAGTGATCTTTATCCGTGTCTTGAGCGATGGGAAGCTTTGGCAAACTGAAGTTAACCTGGATCTTCACCTCCCTCATGGCCAAAATGACTATTAAAAGTGAGAGGGTCACTTGAGTAGCGCACACAAGAGGATAAAAAGCGGTTATTACGGAGGAAAGTAAACACAAGTTTAAGAAAGTCAAACCCGGGCGAGGTTATCCCGCGTCTTAAGTATAACGTGGATGCCAACGGCGTTTCAGCGTCAAGCGAAGAAACCCCGCGTTTCATTGCCAAAGCGGATGTCGACCCGCATTTCATTGCCAGCGGATGTCGACCAGCGTTTCATTC
Source organism: Asparagus setaceus (assembly GCA_012295165.1). Lineage (NCBI taxonomy): Eukaryota > Viridiplantae > Streptophyta > Magnoliopsida > Asparagales > Asparagaceae > Asparagus > Asparagus setaceus. The sequence continues at coordinate 18,905,286 of CM022709.1, read as the reverse complement.
CCAAAATCGGATGTCGATCTCCGCGTTTCATTTCCAAAGCGAGGATGAGCCTCGCGTTCGTGCTAAAAGAAGTCAGCCCATGTTCTAAGCGAGCTTGCCAATCGTTTCTTTGCTTCACGAAGAATAAAACTTGTCGAACAAGTTATTATCGAGTCGAAACTACCAGCGATCAAGGGGTGTCGCGAAATGTAGGGGCTCGGTTGAAGCCGTAAGCCGTCCGATTCTTGCGGCGTGCTTGAGAAACCGGGCGATCTTCTTGGGCTTGATGCTGATTTCTTGGGAGACATTCTGCGAGGTGGAGGCCGAAGCGTCGTCGGAAGGTTGAGATCGGAGGCGTTAGCGAGAATTAAGGAAGATAATTTCCTTGATGAGAAGTCTATAAGACTTTTAATTTGACACGGGGTCTATTTATAAGGTGCCGACTATCAAATCTCCACGAGATTTTAGGCAAAAATCCGCGAGCGAGATCCCGCGTTCTTAGCAGTCGGTTCGGCCCGACCTCGAGTCGTGCCGTCGACTCGGCCCGTTCAAGTTCAAGCGGTTTGACTTCAACACCGTCCCAAATCCCAAAAGGACCTTATCGTCGCTTTCAAGGTCAAAGCGGATATCACCCAGCGTTTCAAGAGGGTTTTGCCTCAAGTTTAAGCTTCAAGCGTAAAGCCCGCATTTCAAAAGCAAAATGCTCAAGTCACCCTCATGGGTTCAAAAGTAAAGCGCCACCATATGCTTGCACATGCAAAAATAAGGGACCAGTAGCAACTCCCTTAGAGGAGAAATAACCTTCGAATGAGACAAAGGAAATATCTAAAGTATTAAAGCTCGTCGGTTAACCGAACTTTCAAAAACTTTGGAGGGTTACGTAAATTTGTCAAAAATTTTACTCTTGATAAGCTTCACCACTAAATTATCGTCGAATGAAGTTACAATTGAAGGCTTCTAAGGAAGCGAATAGAGTTACAAACACAAGGATTACAACTTGACAAATCCTTATAAGATTCAACCAAGACAATAACCTCTTGAGAACAAACCAAAAGGTTTAACACCGTCCAAGCTCAAAATGTGGAGCCCTCGGCCGTGTCCAAGCTCAAAACACGGAGCTCGGCCCGTCCAAGCTCAAAATGAGCCCTGACGGCGTCCAAGCTCAAAATCACGGAGCCCTCGGCGTCCAAGCTCAAAATCACGGACTCGGCACGTCCAAGCTCAAAATCAGAGCCCTCGGCGTCCAAGCTCAAAAGCGGAGCTCGGTAGCGTCAAGCTCAAAATGCGGAGCTCTCAGCAGCGTCAAGCTCAAAGCGAACATCATGGCCACGTTGGCTAAGCTGCGGATCTCAACCCGCGTCCTAGTCCTAAGCCGAGACGGCGGGGGTCATCTAAGCGGGTCATTTCGTTTTGCTCTTTAAACACTTAAAGGCTCCAAAACCATTTTTCGCGATTTGAGGGCCAATCCTCATTCTAAAATTGATTACACCTGAAATACCTATAAAAAGCGGAAAGATTTTTTGAGGAGGCTTCTTTTGGGGAATCTAGGTGAAAGAGATAGATTGGTGAGTGGAGTGCTTGAGGAGTGAATCAACTTGGGAGAGCTTGAGCCGCTTCAATGCCGATTCTTCTTGGTTTGGCTTGGTTTGCAAACTTCGTGCGAGTTATAAAACTTCGTTCTTTGAGTTATCAAGCGTGTGAGAGTTATCAATTAAACTGCGAGTTCTTAAACTTGAGAGCAAGTTCTTTTCGGCGATGATTCCACGAGCAAGGCGGTCGGATCGTCAGCGGGATACAAGGTTCAAACTCCTACCGCCCGTGAAGAACCCAGATTAAATAAAGGGAAGGGTCTTCGTTGATCTTTCTCTCTTTTGTAAATCGGACCGATCGAGGAATTTGTAATTTCTTTTATCTAAATCAGTTAGAGAGATTGCATTCGAGAGAGTTGTATTTATTCTTTCTTTAAAGTCAATTAGAAGGGATAATATTTGTTTCTGACCTTCTCCCAAAATTTTCCTCATGAACATACACCTCTTCAACCAAGTAGGCTAATGAAGATAAATTTTCACCTAATCAAGGCAACTCAAGCTCGTTCAACGAGTACACCTCGGCTATTCACCCAAAGTATTTTAATCCTAGCTACAAATTAAAATGCAGAATCTTAAAACTTTAAGGAGAGTCTTGTAGACGGTCAAAATGTATCCAAGATACTTCGAATGGGCCCAAAGTCAAGCCCACAATAAGCTGCAGCGAAGGTCGCCTGATAAATGAAGTAAACCTCACCAAGAAGCCCACATCGACTCAACCCGACCAAGTCAAACCGAGTCGATCCCCTTACACCACAGACCGAGTCGATAGGTGTTATTAGTCGGTCAAGCCTAGAGTCAAATTGCGTGTCAAATTGAACTCATAGGCGGCTTCGGCAACCAATGACTGCGCCCGTCCAACTCGAGTGGACCAAGTCATACACCAAGAAGGTGCCCCCATTATGACCCTCACCCGTGCAGCGTGACCTTCACACACATGGCGACCTTCACCCCGTCTTGTGAACCGCCAAGACCACGAAGTCCTCCTAATAGCCGTTTCAAAGCTATCTTCAAGGGAATAACCACTCCTCCCATTATCTCCTACTTTAATGGCCACTGAATCTACAATTAAGGGGCCATTAACTCTCTCTTTTAGCATATAAAAGGGGGGAGATCAATCATTTTGGAGGATCTAAGAAGAAGAAAAAAAAGCTCTAGCTTAGAGCCTCAGCTAAACACACACATAGAAGAGATCATCGCCATCACCTTGGTGATTTTGTTGAGAGAAGCTGCTAAGAGAAAACTGAGTTATCTTCCAAGTAATTAAACTCTCATCAACAATAAAAAACCCATCATCTTAATCGGTGCGTCAATGGAGTACAAGAACGATGCTTCACCAGCACATAGAAAAGAACCCCCAGGAAAAATAAAATTTTCCTTTGTTTCATTGTAATATGCGTCAATTCCAATATTAAAAGACCCAAAATAGATCCTTCAACATTGACTTTTCCATCATGATTTTGAGCTTGTGATAGCTCACATGACCAAGCCGAGCATGCTACAGATTAGCCGTCTTATTCTTTCTGGCTTTATCTATGTATGTCAATTTTGCCGATATCACATAGACAGATTCTACCTTCGGTCCTTCCATGACATGTTCTCCTAGTGGCTTCAAGTTTTGATAGACTTTTATATCTTGTGGCCCCAATACTACATAGTTTCTGGAAGCTATCAAGTGGGAAACGATAGAAGGTTCTTTTTCATACTTGGTACATGGTATACATTTTGTAGTTGTATTCGATTCGGGTTGTAGCATGGTGAAAACACAGTCTTTTCGATGTGTGTAATAGGTAATCTTGAATTATTCACTATCATAACTTATCGGCCACTTTCATACTCCTTCATGTTGATGAGCTTCCCCTTGTCTCTTGTCATGTGGTTGGAATAGCCATAATTAACGATCCAATCTTTATTATAGCTAATTTCTTCCTGATCTGAAACCGCTGCAAAAGTGAACTTAGATTCTTTTACGATTGAAGCTAGTGCCATACCAACAAATCTTGTCTTCGTCGATTGATACATCTTCAATGATAGCCACGGATGCTTGGGCATTCCATTCTTCTTCATCATCTTGACATCTTTGCGATGTTGCAACATTGCCCTCTGAGTCTTCTCTTATAGTGGCGGTCTCGGTGAAGTATTCTTTCTTCCTACGGTTGTAGCGGCTACCATCAGTCGCCTTGCTCGATGATCACCTTGCTCCTCGCTCTGTTGTGTTACGCGGTGTATGGTCGTCACGGCTACCTCCTTGAGCTAATTTTTCCATACTCCTCTTTGCTCGTGCCTCTTGGTTTGCCTCTCTCCTTCTTTGCTGAAGAGTGCTTCATCTTTACTTTTTATTGAAACACTGGTCATTTATTTGGTTAGGGTTTCATTTATAGCGAGCAAACTCTCTAACTCTAATAATGTTAGTTGAGTCGGCTAACCGTGTGTAGCAGCAATGAGCCCATGGTACTTCGGTCTTAAACCTTGGATGATTATTCTTAGTATTCTTTCACCCGACACTCTAGAATTAGGATCTAACTAAGCAATATCTGAATAGAGCAATTTTACTTGCTTGAAGTACTTATTGATTATCAGATCCTTCTATTGCAAGGTCATTAGTTGATTCTCCAAGAGCTAAAGTCAAGCGTCGTTCTTCTTCGAGAAAAGTGTGGCAAGCATATCCCATAGAAAAGTGTGGCAAGCATATCCCATGCCTCATTCGGAATTCTGGTATCTCGCATGTAGTCTATGGGATCTTCTTTTCTTGTCGTCTTTAGCACATACATAGCCTTGCCGACTTTGATGTTCCACCTCCTTAGTGCTTCACCCACTTCCTAGTTTGCTGAAGGCGACCTCCGGAGGTCTTGTCCTTACAAATAGGACTTCATACAAGTCTCTTAGTAGCTGTAGTTGTCGCCATTGAGTTTGTTAAGTGTAGCGGTAGTATTTGCGGATGCGTCTTGTTTGATATCTCCACACAAGCCGGTCCCGACCAAATAACTTCACAGTCCCCAACTGAGCACAAAATTTGGCCTTCAATAACGCGATAAGATCATCGTAGGAGAGAGCCAGTCCCTAACCGCATTGCTCTAATACCAATTGTTGATTTGTGAGAGTGGCTTTGATACCACTTGTCGAGTTGAGAAGCGTGGTGGACACTAATAAATATTTTGTTATTATTTTTTAGTAGCACAATACTCAGTACTCTCTCTAATACAAACACTCTTTACTACAAACTACTACACTCTTCTAGAAGCACACTACTATTTCTCTTACTCTCTCTCTCTCTCTCTCTCTCTCTCTCTCTCTCTCCCCTCTTCATTTTGCTACTAACTTGGGATGGATTACATTGAATGCTTAGAAGGTTATTTATAGTCTTAGTTTTGTGGTTGGTAAATACTATAGATGGGTAGGTTAAAACTATTTTTTTATAGAAATGGTGGCTATGGTAGATGGGTATAGGTGATGATTTTCACACCTCGCTCGTTTTTTTGTTCATGAGATTTGCTCCTTTTTAAATTTTTTCTTTTGCCAATATATCATGCAATTTGCTCAAAAGGCTTGAACCATGAACTTAATGATCACTACGTAGCTTTCTTGAAATTGCCCTAGAGGGGGTGAATAGGCAATATGCTAATCTAATCCGAATTAATGCCAAATTAAAACTAATTAACAAATATATATCCTAGCAAGTATGATATACAAAGAATAATATGCAAGGATATGTAATATCCACAAAGAGTAAACAAAAGTAAACAAGTGTAAATAAGATAGGAAATAAAACAAATGAGAGCAAGGCAATAAAGATGAACAAGATGAATCGCCAAGCAAACTTCAAACACAATAATATGTTCACGAGGTTCGGTCAACCCACCCTCGTCCCGCTCCTCACCTCGAGGAGATCTCCACTATATCAACCGGTTTTCTACGCCACCAATAACGCTTACACCACACTATCTCGGTTTTCTAGCTCACGAAAACTTTACAATCACTCACAATGTACTTACACTAACTACCACCTCAAGTGTTGGTCTCTAGTCCGTGTCTCCCTCAAGTGCTCGGTTTACCACCTCTCCCTAGGCTTGACTACCGATGCCACTACTCTTAAGAAAATCCTTCCATTGTAGTGATACAAAACCAAGTTTTTCTCAAAGATTTAATTCAAAAGTTTTGAAGGAAACATGCTAACTCTTTGTTTCAAACAATGTTCAAGTCTCTTAACCCATTTTGAAAATCAAGAACATATACCATTATTTCCATATATATAAAAACATGGTTAGTTTTTTTTTTTTTTTTTTCTTGGTAGTCTTGTTCTTTTTAATCGGACTTTCTAAGTGACCATTTAGCGAGTTTGGGCCAATAAATCCCAACCCAATTGGGCTTAGGTTATTAAGCATAAAATACTCCTCGGGCTTAATTACTCAGTCAACTTAGCTTAGTAACAAAGAACTACCGATGATTTTAAGAGAAATTTATTTGGTGCCCATTTTTCGCACTCTTTTTGTTAAGTTAGTATAATATATATATGTGTATATGTATATAAAAATATTTGGATTAATGCAACTTAAAGAATCATTTTCAACTCTAAGTTAAACGCAAAAATTTCATCACTCTGATTAAACATCCAAGTTAAACTTTAGTAAAGTATACCACTTTGAAAATCATTCTTTAATTTATTTAAAATTATCATAAAAGGTAAACTTGAGTGTATAACTAACTCAGGATTAGAAGACTATTAATCAACTCTATTAAGTTGGCAAGTGACAATTTTTTTTAAAAGAAAAAGAAAATGAATAATGAATAAGAAAAGAAAATGAAAAATGAGAAAATGAAAAATGACTAAAATCTGAGAGAATTTGACTAAGTCCCACCCCACACCTAAAATTTGCATTGTCCTCAATGTAAATGCAGAAATAACATGGAGAAGAGTGGAAGTACTTGAGATGTTAGGATGACTGGAACACCGAAAAAAATTGGCTGCATTTACATAATGCGAGGGAGAGCGAAACCAATTGTTTTTTTTTAGAGTATTATGCCTGATGATTTACAAGATTTTTTATTTTTATTTTATTTTTTTTTATTTTTTTATTTATTTTTTATTTTTTTTTTTTTTGATTACAGATAGTGGCTCATGGAGAACAAACACCTCCTCCTCTCCAAGTGTAGAAGATTCTAAAAGGGTTTTAAACGTTGACCATTCACTTTGAAAACATGATCATTTTAGGATCTTTAATCTCGATAGCCCTGTGAGAAAACTTGAGTGATAAGGTCTGACCATCGTGATCTTAATTTACCGGGAAAATGTGTAGTCTTGAGTTGTAAAGTAAAACTTTTGTCTGGTGTGAAGTTTCTCCGTAATATTGAATTGTCGTGAAAAACCTTGGTTTTCTCTTTATAAATTTTGAATTTATATATGCATCGTTCAATTTCCTCTAACTCATTTAATTGAAGCATTCTCATTTTTCTGCCAAGTCTAAATCAAGGTTAAGTTGTTTAATTGCCCACATTGCTCGGTGTTCTAACTCAAGCGGTAAATGTGAGCCTTTCCAAAACAAGTCAATGCGGTGACATTTCTAATCGAGTTTTAAAGGCGTTCGATATGCCCATAGAGCATCCACGAGTTTTAAGGACCAATCCTTCATTTGTGAGCTATTTTTTCGAGAATTTGTTTGATCGCCTATTTGTGACCTCTACTTGACCGGTTTGAGGGTGATAAGGAGTTGGCGGTTGTGTGTGATCGAGTACTTCCTCATTAATGCCTCAAAGGCGGTTGCGTGAAATGTGTACCATTATCGCTAATTATTGCTGGGCACACCAAATCATGAAAAAATATTCTCCTTGAAACGAACAACAACCTTGTTATCATTAGTCTTGCACAAACGCTTCAACCCATTTCGACATATACTTTCGTAGCCACTAGAATGTACATATTAGAAGGAATTTGGAAAAGGTCCCATGAAATCTATACCCCACAAATCAAAAAGTTCAACAGTTAAAATGGGTTGTAAGGGCATCATATTTCTTCTAGTGATTTTACCTAAGAGCTGACAACGGTTACAGGTTTTGCAAAACTCATAGGAATCTTTGAACACAGTTGGCCAATATAGCCCTGCTGGAGAATTTTTTTTGTTTTCTTGAGCCAAAGTGGCCCCACATGCTTGCTCGTGGCAAAAGATAGAACACTCCTAGTTTCTTCATTTGGAATACACCTCCTAAAAATCGATCAGACAGATGCCAAGCAGATATGGATCATCCCGGAGAAGTATTTTACCGGGAGAAAGCGAGATCTATCTGTTTAGACCAATGAGAGGAGCTGTTTCGTGACTAAGTAATTGACAATATCGCAAACCATGGAACAGATTGGATTTGTAGGAGTTGTTCGTGAAAAAGTTCATTGATTGGGACATTTGATGTTGGTGCATTTGGAAGTCTAGAGATGATCTGCCACGGGGTTTTCTATGCCTTTTTGTCAAGGATCCGAATGTCAAACTCCGAGTAGGAGAATCCATCTAATGAGCCGTGCTTTAGCATCCTTCTTGGTCAAAAGATACTTAAGCTGGCGTGATCTGTGAATACTTTGGTCAAAGACCCGATGAGATAGGACTGAATTTTCTAAGGCAAAGGCGGCGACTAAAATTCTTTCACCGATGAGTAATTTTGTTGAGCAACAGTGTCCTATGGCATAGTAGATTACGCGATTTTCCATCAATACGTTGTCCTAGAACAGCACCAATTGCGAATCGGATGCATCACACATTAATTGAAGGGTAAGGTCAATCGGTGCATGAATGATGAGTTGTGGTTAGTTCTTTTCAGATAATCAAAAGCTTTGAGGCATTCAAGGGAGAATTCGAATGGTATCCTTAGCTAAGAGATTGGTCAAAGGTCTAGCAATGTTGCTAAAATTTTTGATGGCGTCTATAGAAACGGCATGACCAAGAAATGATCGACATTCTTAACATTTTGGAGGAAGGTTCGAAATAAGATCTACCTTAGCTTTGTCAACCGATACCCTATTGGAAATGACATGACCTAAGACAATGCCGTTGACCATGAAATGACATTTCTCCCAATTAAGAGTCGATTTTTCTCCTACATCGTAATAGGACCAGTCGAAGATGATTCAAACATTACGAGAATGTGCAAAGATGGAAAAGTCGATCCATGAAAATTTCTAGAAAGTTCTACCATGTCGAGAAGATACTAATCATGCGGCGTTGGAATGTGGCGGTCGTTACACAACCCAAAAGGCATCTTGCGATATGCAAAGGTTCCGTATGGGCATGTGAAAGTGGTTTTCTCCTGATCTTCTGGGGCAATGGGGATCTGATTATAACCTGAATATCCATCCAAGAAACAATAGAACTCATGTCCTGCTAGGCGTTCTAACATTTGGTCTATGAAAGAAGGGGAAGTGATCTTTCGGGTAGCTAAGTTGAGTTTTCTATAGTCAATGCGGACTTCAGCCGGTTTGGATTCAGTGGGAATTAGTTCATTAGCATCATTTTGGATCACGGTGATCCCAGATTTTTTCGGAACTACTTGGACCGGACTTACCCAGGAACTATCTGAAATGGGATAAATGATCCCATGATCGAGACATTTCAGAATGTCTTTCCTAACAGCCTCTTTCATTACTGGGTTTAACCTACGTTGAGGATCTCTAGTAGGTTTGGCATCATCAATCAAGTGGATTCGGTGTTGAACAATGGTTGGACTAATCCTTGATATCGACCATGGTCCATCCAATGGCTTCCTATTCTTTCTTAAAGCGCTAAGAGGGCTTCCTTCACGAGCAGTGTCAATTTTGAAGAGATGATGACAAAGGCGGACTCTCATTCTCCCCTAAGTAGGCATACTCAAGATTTTGGGTAATGGTTTGAGCTCTAACTTAGGGGTTCCTCGATGGAAGAGGCTTGAGTTCGAGGCTCGATATCTAATGGCGTTGCCGGTGATTTCGAGAGACATGATTGATTGGTGAATCTAGTCCTATATCGTCGTGAAAGTTTCCTCCATGACTAGGTCAGAAAAAGCAGATGTCGAACTACACTCCTCTTCTTGTTGCTCACTGGAAATACCCTGAATGAAGTTTACCTCTAAGGGTTGATCAGATGGATCACAGGGTTGTCTTCCTAAGTTAAAAATATTGAGATCGACAGTCATGTTTCCAAAAGATAGTTTCATAAGACCAGTTCTACAATTGATTAAAGCATTTGAGGTTGCTAAGAATGGTCTTCCTAGGATGACTGGGATTTAACCCTTGAGATTGGGAACGGGCTGCATCTCTAGGACAATGAAATCAACAGGGAAAATGAATTCTCCAACCTTGATCAAAACATCCTCTACCTCTCCCTTGGGAATCTTCACGGATCTATCGGCTAATTGTAGGGTACATCTTGTCGGTTTAAGTTCTCCTACACCTAGCTGCTGATAAACTGAAAAGGGAAGAAGGTTTACACTAGCTCCTAAGTCTAGTAATGCCCTATCAATGACGGTGTTTCCTATTATACGGGATAGTAGGACAACCTGGATCCTTATATTTCAAAGGGGTGGGCTTTGAGAGCATGTCACTGATATTAGCAGCAAGAAAGACTTTCTTTGGAACATTTGTGGTTCTTTTCTTAGTGCATAAATCTTTTAAATTTTGCATAAGAGGGAATTTGTTCAATTGCATCTAAGAGAGGGATGTTGATCTTGACTGTTTGAAAGTTTCTAGGATTTTCTCTACTTGGGGAGAGTTTTCCTATGTCTAAGTCTATCTGGAAAGGGTGCAGGGTGTATTCCTATGGATTAGACTTCGGTTCAGTTCGGCGTCTTGGTCATCGGAAGGAGTGTGTTGATGGGAGACGAAGTTTGGTGAAGGTGTTCGACTTGGTTATCTATCTGTTTCCCGGATCTCAAGCGTATGGATTGCATTTACGAGATAGGTGATTTGGGTTTGAACCCGTGTTGTTAGGGTTGACCACGAGGTTGACTTGGAAATGTTCCTTTCTCTCTTTCACTCCGCGGCGTTTGCTAGTTGCCCTAGTTGGGTTTCTATCTGGCGATGGCTTGAGTGTTGAGTTGATCGCTTGGTTGGTTGTTTGCATGAAGGAATTTAGAGTGTTGGATGATTGAGTCAACAGGTTGGTGGTGGTTTTGATCATGGCTTCTAAACCCTTTTCTATGACACCAAGAGCGTTTTTCCGATCCGGTTAGAAAGATTAGATGGGTTGATGAGGAGGAGATTTGAAAAAGGTAGATTTGAGTGATGGAAATTGTTTGGTGGATTGAGCGGAATCGTGTTTCCCCTAGGAATTTGTTGGTTTGAGGTGGGATTGGCGTTTTGATTTGGGGTAACTTCCTTGGTTCCACGCAAAGTTGGGATGATTCCATGGCAGGATTGTAGGTTGGGGCAAAAGGATCATTTCTAGGATCTTTGGAATGGCGTTAACTGATCTAGTGGCTGATCGGATCCTAAAAGAGGGCATTCATCGGCAACATGAGATGGGGTGACAATTGTGACAACTGGAGGTTTGATTGACTTGGCGGGAAGCGCGTTCTTTGATTTAGAGCTTCTAGCCTCGCATGATGATCGCCATCTTTGCTTGCGGCTATATTCGTTCCTAAGGAAGGACCACTAGATTTGGCTTGAGGAACCGATGCACCACGGTCATCACAGATGTTCCCATTGCATGGTTTTTTGACGGACTCTCTAAGAAATCCCGCTTCATCGGCATTTTTCTTCATAAAATCCCCTTGACACATAGACTCTAAGGAAGTTTTTGCGGGATAGTCCAATCCTTCGTAAATGATTTGGCACAATCGCCATTTTCGGACACCATGGTGAGGACATTGGATGAGGAGATCCTTAAACCTATCGAAATACTTCGAAAATGGCTCAGGGACAATCCTAAAATTTTGAATCTTTGTTTAGGCTTGACCGTTTTGTGAATTGGGAAGAATTTTTAGAAAAACTTTTACAAAATCAGCCAGGTTGAAATCGAATCGTGGGTAAGCTATCTGACCATTTTTGCTTTGTCCTTAAGAGTGAAGGGAATAAATCGAGCTTAATTGCATCCTCAGTTAGGTCTTTCATTTTAATCATGAGAGACTTCTTCAAATTGAGAGATGAAAATATATCGTCTTAGGTTTACGTTCCTAAGAATTTTGGAAGCATGTTGATGAAATGTGGTGGAGTTGAAATTAGTTCCATTTGCTTGAAGCTTAATGCATGAAGGGATATCATTCCTAGTTGGGTAGCGGATATCTTGAAGAATGGGATTGGCCATTTCGTTTGGTTGAGAAGTTGAATCGGGCGAACTAAGCGATTGGTATTATCCTAACCCAAGTTTGCATGAACCAAAATCAAGAGATATTTTTTTTAATTAAAAAATGAAAAAGTTAGTGAGATGGTGAGCAGAGAAGAAGAGGGAAGAAGAAAAGAAAATTAACAAATCAAGGCAATCACTTTTCAATCACCTAACTCTAGGGTTAAGCCTAAACTTCAGCTAGACCAACCTAACAAAAACTCCTAAGTGAAAAAATCCGGTTCCGTGGGTAATTAGCGGTAAGGATAGTACTAGAGGAGATCAAAGATCAATTAAGTACCTCATTCCTTTGGGCTTACATAACCCTAAACCTTGCCTTAGACACAATTAATCCAAATAAACTTAGACCAGTTCACTCAAAATTTCTTGTTCCTTATTGAGCTCGAATCCTTAGGGGCAGCGTCTAATTCTTTTAAGAGGCTTGGGTTTGTGTAGTGAGGAATCGATGATTTTTGAAGTGAGAAAAGTGATGAAATCCCTCACCTTATCTTGATTAATGGGTTTTGCCCTTAAAATATTTTCAAGTGAGTGTCAATTGAAAATGCTCAAATCACTTTGGTGAATTACTATATATGCAATGCGACCTAGAAATTAAAAGCAACTAAAAGGATGAGAAAGAAAAATATATTTTTTAATTAATTATGGTCGCAAGAAAGAAAGTCAGTTTTTTTATATTAACCTAATTGTCTCTAATGTGATGAACTACCTATAGGGTGGAATTAAAAATACTAGAGAGAAGAGTTACCTACATAAAAGCAATGCAAAGCCTCGTTGGAGGCAACCTTCAATCTCGAATCTTCAACTCCTTGCCTTCAAGCTCCTTTTGTCATTCACAATAGACAAACACACAAGTTAAAGAACTAAAAATTCCTACTTAACACCGTTCCCGACAGCGGCTAAAAACTTGATGGGCAAAGTGTTTACCTTTTATAGCGCAAGTGCACAACCATTGTCAAGTTATAGTATTTAAGATTGTCGATCCCACGAGGAGCGGAAATAGGAAGTGTTTGATTCAAGTTCGGTTCTCAAATTATGCGTGACAATTAGGGTTTTATTCAAGATAATATGAAAATATGATGAAGTGATGAGAGAGTGGATTTGGATTGTGTGTGAAAGGAATCACAATTAAAAAGGCGAAATTCAATAAGAGAGATGAAGGAATCTAGAATTGAATCCACTAGCTAACTCAAATTATAATCTCTGAAAAATTCTCTTTTACCACATCTCATATTAGATTTATTAAGCATAAGATATCAAACCACTTAAGGAAAGCATAACTTATCAAATTATCACCTAATTGAAATTCAAACTCATGAAGAGAGTAATAACAAGATAATAATCCTAGAATTCACATAGCCTATCAAACCACTTAAGGAAAGCATAAACTATCAAATTCTTCTTCTATCGATTAGTTCTCTAGTTGATTAACTTAAACATGATCTTTTAAGCATAAGAGATGATTCATAAACACAAAGAGATTAGACTAGTTTCATGCAACCTAGATCCCCACAAGAGTTTAGTTCAACATCTTGGGAAATTCAAACAAATAGAAAAAGAAAGAAAATAAAAAGAAAAGAAAAAATTCTAAACTAATCTAACTACAAAGCAATTAAATCTAAACTACAAAGCGATTAAATCTACTACAAAGCAAATAAATAACAAGAAAGAGAAGAAATAATAGAGAGAAATAAAGAGAAACCGCAACTCATCATCATCAACTCATCCTCCTTTTGGTCCTTGAACAAGAAGAAGAAGATGGGATTGAAGGAAAAATATTTATTTGTTGAGGAAAAATTATTACAATGAAAGGTACTCTAAAACAAGAGCAACCCTTTCTCAAAAGAGTTTTACAAAATATTTCACACCTCTAAACCCTCGGATACTACCCTATTTATAGTCCAACGGGTTGATGTGAGCCATTGGATCAAACCTAGCTAAAAAGGAAAAATCCACCATTGATTGAATCATTTGCAAACCCGATCGGTTGGCGATCGGTTAATAACGGTTAGCCAACCGGTTGGCCAACCGGTTAGTCAACGGTTGGTTTAACCGAATTTGTCTTTTCTTGATTTTCTTCACAATTTCTCTTGGATCAATTTGGTATCTTGGGCCTTTGTTTGCCTTGATTTGGGCTTCAAAATTGGTAGAAATTGAGAGTTTGAGTCATTTGAGCTTTTATTCATTAATACTCCATTATTACGCAAAATAAGATAAAACATATTATTAGTAACATATTTATTGATATAAAATAGATAATGAGGTTATTAAAATGTCATTAAAATGTGATTATCAACTGCAGCTCTTTCCTCACGGTCTGCCAAAGTATGCCGGTAGGCCCAACGTGGTAGTGGCTTCTCCCTCGGACTGACCTCGGGCTCACAAGCTAAATATTCTTGAACCCTCTCACACGGGGTGCCTTAGGCTGCCTCTTAGCCTCATACATTTTCGATCTCTCTCAAACAAGGCGAGTTCAATTTGTATTGGGGATTTGGGAGGGATTGGTACCGGTTGCAAAACCCATAGTCATTATAGCTGTTGGCGTCTTGTGAGGAAGTGTAAATTGGCCCAGTGCTTGAACCACGAGTAATACCGAGGCCACAGCACCTTCATATAAGTTCGACGGCCGAGTTGGGGATTGGGATTCCCGCGATACGGTGATCATTATCCAAATTGTCGGCCGACGAAGTAATAAGGCTCAATGTAACATTTCCCACCTTGTGGACGATTAAGTAGCGGGCTGATGTTGATCGGCCAATGAAAGACACCCCATTCAATTGGGTGAAGGAGTTGGAGCCATTAGTGTCCGATACATCTCCCATATCCGCCTCCCTCAAAATCGGGAAAACATCGAAGATATGGTAGTTGAGATCCTTTGACAAAATCTGGGACCATGACCATGTACCAACCCTCCCATCGAGGCGGCCTAACCGTTGAACCCACGGAGCGAAGAGTAAGCGCCAAGCGCGGCGAGATATCAAAGATGGGCAATGCAAAACAAACCAGGCCACCAAGTAAGTATGCGGTAAAGGCAGCAGTTGGGAAACTTGAGTCTTCTTCTCACGGTGCCAATTGCCTTGACTTGGGTGAAATCATAACATAATTCCCTCAAGCGCTCGTAAGCGGCATGTCATTGCGAAAAGAAGGTTGATTGGTCTCCCATGAGCGGAAACCGGCTGGGTAGCGACCTGGCGGCAATAGACTCGGTGGGCACGAGGGCATCACACTGCTTCAACCATAACATTAGGAAGCCGACAAATAGAGCCATCAGAAATAGGGTCGAGTTTGGTAATGAAAACTCTCGAACTCTGTGAATGGCGGGAAAATATCCTCTTGAGCCTCAGTAGTATAATGAGAGGAGGCATTCCCAATCGATCTTTAACCGTCGAGGGCGAGCTGTAGCAAGGCGAACAACATCGGTATCCTTGGTATGCAAATTCTTGAAGAAATAGTCACCCAAGGCGCTGTTTGACTCCGCCTCCGCGTAGCCTGTCGGTGAGCACAAGTTTGGAAGTGACACATCAGATCCCAAAAAGTCTCGTAGATGTCAGGACTGGCTGCTCTCAAGATGGCCAACTCTTCAGTTCCAGGGATAAACTCCTCATATGGCAGCTCCCCAAAGACAAGCCGAGACCGTACATCTCATGAAGAGCAAAACCTAGCTCTCGATAGGTGTAAAGAATGTACAAGTCTCGGTCATACTTCTCGGCATAGCAAAAAGTTATAAGGATTACATGCGATACCATATCACATAGTCAAGACCGGATTACTCAAAGCGAGAGAATCAATGAATCTTGTAGCTCATCCATGGCGAAATTCACAAGCGGGTCCACCACATTCCATCGGTTGAATGTACCCATCCGGTGCCCTGAAGTCTTCAGCAGAAACTCCCCTTCTGGCGATGAATCGGCGAGCAAAAATCTTTGGCGAGTGGGCACCTCAGCAGCTGGATACTCTCGAGTGACCAAGCCTGGCCTCAAAGCCGTCACTTGTCAATGGCCCGCAGGACGCACACCTTGATGGGTCAACATCCCAAGCGATACCCCATTTTGATTCTTGACAATGTGATCTCACAATTAAAGCTCACAAATACAAATGTTTATTCTCTATGGATGAGAACTCAATTAAGCACAACTCAATGTTACAAACTCTCACAACCCCAATATACTATGTATGAAAATACTATAAGCTCAAGTGGGTGTGTGTAACAATGAGATTTAATCAAAACTAAACTCAAATAAATTCTAGCTTATGGAAATGAAAATCAAACATATAAATCGCTAGATATGAGTTTAGAAAAACTTCTCTAGATGACAAGAGAGAAGGAGAAGAGTTGAATGCTCAAACACCAAAGGATGATCTCCTCAAGCTCTTGTGAAAGTTTCTTCACAAACTAAACTTCCAAACAAACTAAACAAACACTTAAACTCTTCAAAACGTGTTTAAAACCTTCTTAATTGTTGCTGAAATAAATGAGGACATGGGGTATATATAGGATGAAGAGACAAAGCCTAAAACCCAAGAAAATCCCAGCAAAACGCTCAAAAATAAAAACTAGCCGTTACTAGCCGTTATAGGCTGAAAAGACCAAAATACCCCAAAATCCAGCATTCTGGAAATTTGTATATCTAATTTTTAAAATCAATTAAAAATAGTAAATCAACTCCAAAAATCATGAAATTTTGAGAGACGTTTCTAAACATGTATATGAACATGTTAGAGAAAGAATTTCTAAAATATCACTTCCCATTTGTGATAAATAATTGTTTCAAGACAGATATTTCAGATTCTGAAAACTGCTAAAATGCTTGACATTGTAAAATCAATTTGGCATAGTAAATCAACTCCAAATATTATGAAATATTTAGGAAGGTTATAAAGATATAGATAAACATGTTACAAAAATAATTTCTGAAATATCACTTTCCATTTGTGAGAAATAATTATTTGAACACAGATAAACAGTTTCTAAAAACTGCTGAAAACTTCTTTTGTAAACTTAATTGAAAATAACAAAACAACTCCAAAATTAGTAAAAATTTAGAAAATGTTTGTATATATAAAGATAAACATGTAAACAAAGAAATTTTTAAATTGCATTTTCCAATTGTTAAAACTCATCTGTTTTGTAAAATCATGAAAAATACGATATGTGAAAAGCATGATTTTGAACATGAACAAGTATTGAGATCTTGTGATTTGGTTTATGGACTTTATATAAAATATAAATTAATGTGCTAAAGTCAATGAACCATGAATACAATAAATTCTCAATTTTAACTTGTTTTGCAATAGAAACCAAAAGTGTGTATATGCATGTTCGTGCATGTTTGAAAATATATAAACTTGAGATTTTTTCAAACACGCTTTGAAACACTTTCCAATGGATTTATAAACTTGAGAAAAGATATAAAAACATATTGTTAAGTCTATAATCCAAAATGGTGATAAATCAAAATAAATGTGTGTGTGTATGAATCTTGAGCTCTAAGTATAAACACACAAGGTATAAACACCTAAACTAATGTACCCAAGCTTGAGATCTTCAATAAGCTTATCTTGGTTGCGGATGAAGCTTGATCTTGAATCTTGACTTGAATTGCATTGCTTCACTCCACTATTCCTCCCATCCTCCAATGGATATGATCGTAGGCAAGTCCATCCAACCTCCAACACCTTGTTTGCCTAGAATAAACATGAAAACACAAACACTAGACAAACAAGATTAGTTATAAATTGTTTGTTAGAACATCATCAAAACCAAGGAACTAACAATCTCCCCCTTTTTGATGATGACAAACAATTTACCTAAAGAGTATATATAAAATATGTAATAAGGTACAATACTCTTAAACATGAATATACTCACAATTTTTCTCCCCCTTTGGCAACATCAAAAAGTGGAGAAAAATAAAAGAATGAAGAGAGCGAAGGCTCCCCCTTCCTATAAGCACGGTGAGTATAAAATAAAAACTTTAATAGGGATTGCTCCCCCTATCAAAATGCCATATAACATATGCAATGGATGATCATGACAAACATATTTATGTGAGTAAACATACTAAATATCACTCACATACAACAAGACTATGAGAGCACACATGGATATATCAATATGTAAAAGTGTGTCTCAATACACAAAATCATGTGAAAATAGATTTATGAAATCAAAAGAAAGTAAAACATGAGAATCATGCAAAAAGTTTTCAAATGAAAACAAATCACTCAAATAAAATCATAAATCACAATTTAAATCACAAAACCAAAAACAATAAAAATTTTCCATATTTGACAATAAGGCAAGAGAAGTACTCAAATCAAGCAAATATTTAAATAAGAATACTCAAATCACTTCTTATAAAACAATCTCTTGGCAAGGAAACATGCCAAAAATAATGTCGAACTATTATGTGTTTTATCCACAAGGATCAAAAGGAAATATGCTTAGGATAAAACAAACGGTAATAAACTTGAGTACATTCGATAAGAGAACAAATAAGATTGTTTCAACCCATGTGAATACCGGTAAATATGATTTGGGAAATAAACACCCAATAAACCCGGGGTTAATCAAACACAAACCTCTCATATAAATGATGTTTGATCAATAAAAGATATATTCTTTATAAAATTTGATCAAACCACACCAAGAATACATTATAAACCACCAAATAATGATCCATTAGCTTAAACACATAAATATCATCATGTAAGTGTTTTATAATGATTCCATCAAGCACAAAAATATTGTTCATATTGAAAAACAAAAAATCGCTTTTAAAATTTTCAATAATGTAGAACAAATACTTCCTTTAAAGATTAAAAAAATTGTTTACAATTAAAATCTCAAACAAAATCATCTTTAAGAAAAAAAATGTAAAATTCGTTCTTAAGGTTAAACATGTTTTGGTACCCAATTACTCTTGGTAATCAAGAGTTTAGGGACATGACCCCTATCATTAAAGTTCAAAGCCCTAGGGTTATGATCCCTCTTGGGCACATTTGGTGCACTAGTCCGGTCAAGGCAAGAATTGTGCAATTTGTGTTGACCATGTAGGCGTGCATGAGGAGCATTTGCAAATAAAGATGGATGTTTAAAATCATTTTGCAAATGAGAACCATCATCAACCAAAGGTGGTCTTTTGGAGCATGTTGCAAACTAAAAGCTTTTTGCAAATCAAAACAAAATTTCGCAAGATGTCCAAACCTACCACAAACATCACATTTAAAACTATGTGGTCTACTAGAAATATTTGGCAAACATGATTTCTTTTTCAAATCAAAGCAATATTTGGCCAAATGACCAAACGACCACAATAATCACACTTGAACACACTAGCATGCTTATGATGAGCAAAAGGTGCATGTGCATGACAATGTGTATGTGATGATAAAGCTTGATGGGATGCACAAACATGATTAGGCCTTTTAGATTTTTGTGCATTATAACAAAATTTAGCAATATGACCTTTTCGGCCGCAAATGGAACACTTATATATTTTGTTATACATGTGTGCATAGTGTGTAGGTTTCTTGGAAGCATTTACACGGACTTTGCACACAAGTCCATAAGCTTATCATTATTAGCAATGCATGTTTTAAGGGTTGAATCTAGAGATGATATGCGATCCTTAACATGATTCAACTCACCAGTATGCATACAAGCATTGTTATTAGAAGTAGAGCTAGCATAATCATTCACAAATGTGTCCAATTTATTTTTAATAGCCTCTACCTCTAAAATGGCATTATTTTTCTCATGAGTTATGATGGCCATGGATGAGATCAAATTTTTATTTTCCAAATTTAATAAGTCATTATTTTCTTTGAGCATCTCATTTTCTTTAACAATGACATTAAATTTGGAAACTAGCATATCATGATCGGATTTTAATTCTACATGCTTGCTTTGCAAATCAATAAATTTTTTATGCAAATTGTTGTAGGCATGCAATGATTTTTCACTAGTACAAGTGAGTTCATCAAAAGATAAATCACAATCGGAGTTAGACTCGCATACCACACTAGGGCTATCGCCTAGTGGCCGTGTGCATGATGATAATGATGATGCTCCAACCTTGCTTGAAGTCGATTCCGCCAATGCGCATCTAATCTTCTCCAAGTCACCTTGATGTGCTTCTATAAATTTCCATAATTTGTAAGCACTATCAAAATGAGCAAATTTGTTAGAAATAGAATGATCAAAAGCATTAAGCAAAAATTCTAACAAAATCTTATTCATAATAAACAATCTTTTATCATTTGTGCTCCATTTAGATTTATCCAAGTTGGGCACAACATATGCACATTCAATGATTTCCCATATATCTATATGTTTAGATCTAGCAAATAATTTAAATCTAAACATCCATTGTGCATAAGGAAAACCATTAAACAAAGGAGCAACATGTGGATCATAGCCTAAATAAGGTGCACCACGCATATCCATAATAAATATATTATGCAAGCAAGATATAAAAATCACAAAACTAGATTAGCAATATAATAACTTGGATCTTTGACTCTAGGTTGTTAAGCCTCTAATCAAAGAGCACCAAGCTCTGATACCAATTGAAATTGCCCTAGAGGGGGGTGAATAGGGCAATATGCTAATCTAATCGAATTAATGCCAAATTAAAACTAATTAACAAATATATATCCTAGCAAGTATGATATACAAAGAATAATATGCAAGGATATGTAATATCCACAAAGAGTAAACAAAAGTAAACAAGTGTAAATAAGATAGGAAATAAAACAAATGAGAGCAAGGCAATAAAGATGAACAAGATGAATGCCAAGCAAACTTCAAACACAATAATATGTTCACGAGGTTCGGTCAACCCACGACCTACGCCCCGCTCCTCACCTCGAGGAGATCTCCACTATATCAACCGGTTTCTACGCCACCAATAACGCTTACACCACACTATCTCGGTTTTCTAGCTCACCGAAAACTTTACAATCACTCACAATGTACTTACACTAACTACCACCTCAAGTGTTGGTCTCTAGTCCGTGTCTCCCTCAAGTGCTCGGATTTACCACCTCTCCCTAGGCTTGACTACCGATGCCACTACTCTTGGGACAACCCCGTCTCTCACCACACACTCCTCTCGGTGTACTAGTGTAATACAATGTGATCTCACAATTAAAGCTCACAAATACAAATGTTTATTCTCTATGGATGAGAACTCAATTAAGCACAACTCAATGTTACAAACTCTCACAACCCCAATATACTATGTATGAAAATACTATAAGCTCAAGTGGGTGTGTGTAACAATGAGATTTAATCAAAACTAAACTCAAATAAATTCTAGCTTATGGAAATGAAAATCAAACATATAAATCGCTAGATATGAGTTTAGAAAAACTTCTCTAGATGACAAGAGAGAAGGAGAAGAGTTGAATGCTCAAACACCAAAGGATGATCTCCTCAAGCTCTTGTGAAAGTTTCTTCACAAACTAAACTTCCAAACAAACTAAACAAACACTTAAACTCTTCAAAAACGTGTTTAAAACCTTCTTAATTGTTGCTGAAATAAATGAGGACATGGGGTATATATAGGATGAAGAGACAAAGCCTAAAACCCAAGAAAATCCCAGCAAAAACGCTCAAAAATAAAAACTAGCCGTTACTAGCCGTTATAGGCTGAAAAGACCAAAATACCCCAAAATCCAGCATTCTGGAAATTTGTATATCTAATTTTGTAAAATCAATTAAAAATAGTAAATCAACTCCAAAAATCATGAAATTTTGAGAGACGTTTCTAAACATGTATATGAACATGTTAGAGAAAGAATTTCTAAAATATCACTTCCCATTTGTGATAAATAATTGTTTCAAGACAGATATTTCAGATTCTGAAAACTGCTAAAATGCTTGACATTGTAAAATCAATTTGGCATAGTAAATCAACTCCAAATATTATGAAATATTTAGGGAAGGTTATAAAGATATAGATAAACATGTTACAAAAATAATTTCTGAAATATCACTTTCCATTTGTGAGAAATAATTATTTGAACACAGATAAACAGTTTCTAAAAACTGCTGAAAACTTCTTTTGTAAACTTAATTGAAAATAACAAAACAACTCCAAAATTAGTAAAAATTTAGAAAATGTTTGTATATATAAAGATAAACATGTAAACAAAGAAATTTTTAAATTGCATTTTCCAATTGTTAAAACTCATCTGTTTTGTAAAATCATGAAAAATACGATATGTGAAAAGCATGATTTTGAACATGAACAAGTATTGAGATCTTGTGATTTGGTTTATGGACTTTATATAAAATATAAATTAATGTGCTAAAGTCAATGAACCATGAATACAATAAATTCTCAATTTTAACTTGTTTTGCAATAGAAACCAAAAGTGTGTATCGTGCATGTTCGTGCATGTTTGAAAATATATAAACTTGAGATTTTTTCAAACACGTTTTGAAACACTTTCCAATGGATTTATAAACTTGAGAAAAGATATAAAAACATATTGTTAAGTCTATAATCCAAAACGGTGATAAATCAAAATAAATGTGTGTGTGTATGAATCTTGAGCTCTAAGTATAAACACACAAGGTATAAACACCTAAACTAATGTACCCAAGCTTGAGATCTTCAATAAGCTTATCTTGGTTACGGATGAAGCTTGATCTTGAATCTTGACTTGAATTGCATTGCTTCACTCCACTATTCCTCCCATCCTCCAATGGATATGATCGTGTAGGCGCAAGTCCATCCAACCTCCAACACCTTGTTTGCCTAGAATAAACATGAAAACACAAACACTAGACAAACAAGATTAGTTATAAATTGTTTGTTAGAACATCATCAAAACCAAGGAACTAACATTTCTAACTTAATTTCTTGTAGTGGTAGCTTTCTAACTAGACAATGTATACTACATATTATCAAGGCTGTTCCTTCTTGTGTCCGTTTGCATTACGTCTAATCATTTCTAACAGTTTTGTTTCCCTTTGTTTAAATATGTGTACATTCTTTATCTTTTCCCGCGTCACGCGGGGGTTACTTGCTAGTATTTACAAAATTAATTAAATACTCTTTAACATTTTATCATCACAAACACCTCCATCAGATATATATACATGCAACAAGATTGCTATCAAAATAAAAGGAAATTTAGATCTATCCATTTGTATCTTTAGCAATTCCACCTTCTCCTCGAAATTTTTCTCGCTTTCGCTAGAATTTTTTTCAAAACAGGGAAATAATTTTATTTTGTAATTTCAATAATGTGGAACGAATGTGGATGCCCGGGTACACTGTTTAGTTTGGTGTTGAAAATGCTCCAGGGAATATTTTCCCTTGCCTCATTTATGATTTTGCTGGCAGCCTCCAGACTCACCCAGCTCTAAGTTTTTGGGTATCTCTTGTTTTATTATTTGTTCAAATTTCTGGTTTGGCTATCATTTTATGCTGCTTGTGCTATGTATGTTTCCAAACTCTTTAAGTATTTTGAAATTTGCCCCCCTCAAAAAAGGTTAATTGTGGAAAGATCCCTTGTAGTATCAATGTTTATGAAATCACCCAAAATCTTCCAAAATCACCCTTAGAATCTTTAATTTTTTTATGTTACTAATGATGTTATTAATTTAACAAAGTTTTAGTTGAGACAAAACTAATGTACATGAGATGATTTTTCGGTAAATATGCAAATACTAAGATTTATGGGGTAAATCTAAAATTTCTATTTTCGGCATATATGTAGATTAAAATCCTCTTTAACTTTGATTAGTGACTTGTGATTTTCTTTTGTTTCCTACTCCAACCATAGCTGGGGGACAGAAACTACTATCAATTGGTTCCTACTCAAAAAATGTCAATTGGTTCCAAAATCACTCTTAACCTTTTTTTCAAGAACTCCCATACTTTGCTCTCTTTTGCTTTCTTAAATTTATATGATTTACTTTCAAAAAGAAAAATTGCATATTATTCTTCCCCTGCTCGCTTTTTTGTTGATTGGATTTGCTCCATTTTAAATTTTTTCCGTGGGAAATATATCATGCAATTTGCTCAAAAGGCTTGAATCATGAACTTAATGATCATCAGTAGCTATCTAACTAGGAATGAATACTACATATTATCAAGACTGTTCCTTCTTGTGTCCGTTTGCATTACGTCTAATCATTTCTAACAGTTTTGTTGCCCTTTGTTTAAATATAGTGTACATTCTTATGTGAATCAACTGTTCATTTTAGCTCGGTCAATAAAAGAATAAATCCTATGCGAATCGAATTTGTATGCGATCTTTCTCACTTTTAATTATTATCTAAGTCTAAGCAAATAGATAACCATATCTAATCTAGACTATAACTTTAGATACATTTTCCAAAGGAAATTTGGTGGCATGTGTAGATACTTCTTTCCAATTGTTTTGTATCAATTGAATGATAAAGCCTTATGAATGTGTAAGTGAGTTGATGAAGTTGTTTTCTCTATAAAGGTTTATGATTTCAAATGACACTTTTGGAGCTATTTGAAGCTTAGCCATGCTCTGCTTCTACCAGTTCGATGATAAAAACGCACAAGTTCATGGTGTCTACCGGCCATTCTCGTTGCCATTTCATAAATTGAAAAAGATCCATATATATATTTTTTGGTGTCAAGGGTTGCATCAAAGTAATTTAATTATTCTTGTCAAATAGTTGGTTCGTACTTATTTTTAGTTGTGTTTAATCTTGGCTAACGCATTTCTCATTCATTTAAGATATTTATTTAATGACATGCATAAATAAACCAATAAAACTGTTCTCTTTTTGCTCTATTATTGCTAACTACTTGTTGTAATGGAATGTTAGATTGTTGCGTATTTACAAGCATCATCAGCAATGTCATCACTTGGACCGGCACTCCATTTCGTCATAGATAGCAAGCGGTGCTCCGTTATGTACCCCAAGGATTGCAAGCTTCTCTTTCTAGCAATTGGACTAGATATGGCTGCATGGTTTTGCGGATTGACTTCCTTTGTATTTGCTCTCCGGCATCGAATCTCACGGTAATATAAACTAATTTTTTTGTTATATGGTTTCCTATTGTCTTGGCTCTACTTAAACTAAAACCTCATATATAATCTTTTTCTTTGGCAAATTGTTGAGCAGGAGGGGTAACTAAGGAAACAATATCGTGCAAATTAATAAACTTCAAGGTATCAGCCGCTACCTGTAGGAAATTAGGTGAAAAGTATCTATATGAAGTTGTTTTAGTATTCTACTGAGTATTTTATTGTTTATTATTATGGAATCAAAATTTCTCTAATAGAAGAAGACTACATCAATTTATGAGGTGAAAAGTATATGAAATTGGTTTTCTGTTTTGTTAAGAATCATGTCATATTTAAAACACAAATTAGTTTTTTTAATGTATACCTAGTGATGAGGGCACATGCATGCACGAGTCTGCTCCGTGTAATTGTTGCACCAAACAACAGGAGTTATTATCAAATCACAACCTGAGCTTATCAGAGAAAATAAATGAATTTAAGACAAATCTCTAGCACCATCACCACATAACCCCACTGCACGATCTCCCAACCAATTAGCATCTTGATCAACATAGTATACATACGTAAATCAGGAAGCCTTCAGTAGGTTAAGCGCTTTATTTGCCTCATAGAGTTTAGAATGTAGAGCGAGGATCTGATAGGTAAATAATGTGAATCTAAAGTTGCAAGTATACAGCCATCAAGTTATAGTATAAAAAGTTATCGATCCCACGAGAAAGGTGTTTGTAGGTGTTATTTAAATTTGGTTTTTATGTTGTGTGTGTGTGACAATTAGGAGGGAAACATGATGAAAGTGGATGTGGAGAGATTAGAGAGTGTCGTGATTAAGTGCAATTAAAATGAGGATGAAAGCGAGTGTGAAATGAGAATAAAAGCAAAATGAAATTAAAAGTGGAAAGGTCAAAAGTGGATGTAAATATGTACGAATAAATCAAAACAAAATAGAGAGAGAGTGAGAAGTAAAGGATAATAAAATCGAGAAAAGAAAATCAAGAATAAAGATGAAAATCAAGAAGGAAAAGATAGAGGATTCAATTAGAGATATGAGGAATCTAGAATTGAATCCACTAGCTATCTCAAATTATAAAATATGAACTATTATCTTATCATCACATTTTACTTTAGATTTATTAAGTATAGACTATCAAACCACTTAAGGAAAGTATAACCTATCAAATTATCATCCAAAATAAAATATATACTCATGAAAAGAACAACTAGATAGTAATTCTAGAATTCATAAGCATAACCTATCAAATCATTTAAGATAAGCATAGATTATCAAATTCTTCTTCTATCAGTTAGTTCTCTAGTTGATTATCCTAAGCATGATCATTTTAAGCTCAAGAAAATAACCCACAATTTATAAAAGAGATTAACCTAGTTTCATGCAATTCTAGAATTCCTATAAGTTTTAGTTCCACATTATTGAATTAAAAGCAAAATAGAAAGTAGAGAGAATGAAAGAGAAGTAATTATAAAAAGGAAAAATATAACAAAGAAGTAAATTCTAAACTATGTACATAAAAATAAATCTAAATTACAAGAAAAGAAAAAGAACATAAAAGTAAATCTAACTATGCAAGAAAATAAATCTACACTAAAGATTCCAAGAAAGTAATGTAAGAAATTAAAGACACGAAAGTAAATGCATAAATGTAAATCTAAACTACTAAAAGAGAAAGAAAAGAAAATATACAAGAAAATGAAAAGATAAAAGAGAAGACCGCATTCCAAGAGGGTTTTGCCCTCATGATGAAGGTAAATCTTCATCTTGATCTTCATCTTGATCTCATCTTCATCTTCATGATCAAATAAAGAGAAGAAAGAAAAATATGAAGAGGTGAAAAACTTCTTTTATTAATTGTAATAGAAAGTTATAAATTTAGAAGGTCTTCTCAATTAAGAGTAACCCTCCTCTCCAAATGGAGTTTTACAAAAATTTTCACACTCAAACTATTCACCCTCTATCCCTATTTATAGAGTATTACAATCAAGATCAACCCTTGGATTAAACTTGATCTTCAAGTTAATCAATTTTAACCTTTAAATCATATGGCTGGGTATCGATACCGCTATCGATCACAGTATCGATCTGACACCTTGCTCCTTGTCCGCCTTCTTCTTTGTGTATGGGCTTGGGCCTCTTGGGACTTTTGAGAGATGAGGTATTTGAGCTGTTTTTGGGCTTTTACTCTTGAATTTTTATTAACCTGCAATTAAGATAAAACATGTTATTAGCGGATGTATTTATTCTAATAAAATAGATAATGAGGGTATAAAAGTGTAATAAAATGTGATTATCAAATACTCCCACATCTAAACTTTTGCTAGTCCTCTAGCAAAGAAAAAATATGAAAAATCCTAACTCACTTTCGTAGAAATCGCGGTTGTATTTAGCATAAACAACAAGCCTTTAAACCCCTGGTTACCCTAGTGTACGAAGTTGTAGTCTCGTGAGGGTTTGCAAGTGAATGTACCCACAAAATTCAATTAATTTGCCAATTCAAAGAAGTTAGTGAATAATTAACTTACTTGATATATTTAAACATTCTAATTGAAGCTATTTTTACTCAAGAAAACATTTTTATGTAGAACTCCAAAGTAAATTTCTTAGAAAATCTTTTCATTATAGTTATACAAAACCAAGTCTAACTTAGAAATTTAATTAAAAGTTTTGAAAGGAACATGCTAACTCTTTATTTCAAATAATATTTCAAGTTTCTTGATCAAAATAATTTTCAAGAGAATATATATATATATATACTCTCTTTTTAATATATATATATATATATTTATATTTTATTTTTTATTTTAAATATATCCCTTTATTCCTTAGTGATTTTGTTCTACTTTATCGGGCTTTTCTAAGTGACCTTTGAAAGAGTTTTAGGCCAATGGATCCCAACGCAATTGGGCTTAGGTCATTAAGTATGTAAATACTCCTCGGACTTAATTACTCGGTCAACTTAGGCTTAGTAAGATAGAACCACCTTGGAGTTCAAGAGTTTTTTTTACTATATATATATATATATATATATATATATATATATATATATATATATATATATATATATATATATATATATATATATATATATATATATATATATATATATATATATATATATATATATATATATATATATATATATATATATATATATATATCTTGAAAGAAAATTTTAGATTAAGAGGACTCAAATACTATTTTCCACTCTAAGCTAAGCATGCAAAAATTTCATTATTTTAATTACAAGTCTAAGTTGGACTTTAATGAAGTATACTACTTTGAAAATCATTTCTTAAAAATTTATTTAGAGTTATCATAAAAGGTGAACTTGAGTATAAAACTAACTAAGGATTAAAAATTTAAAATTTATCAAATAGATCAATTATGCATTAACTTCGATTAAATTGGTAATTAATTTTGTGTTTGTTGTTTTTTTTTGAATACTAACTTAAAAAATTCTAATAATAATAAAAAATGAAAAGCTCCAAACAAAAAACTAAGAGAAACAAAGGAAAAGAAAAACAACAATTGAACTAGCAAAATAAAAGCTACATAAAAGCTACTAGTTCCCCACCAAGATACCTAGACTTTGCATTGTCCTCAAAGCAAATACTAGTAATAATATCCAAAACATCATAGTATATAGGTACATGCCAAAATAAAATCTTAATACGGGGTGAAGAAAATGAAAACATCCCTCACTGCTCATTAGCATCATCTGTACTAGGTTCAGCTTCATCATCCCATCCTCTCGGAAAATCACCAATTTGGAGTGGTACGACAAAAGTGTGAAGCTTCGGTGGGGTCGGCTACATCACCATGCACCCTCTGCCACTCTCTGGTCAAATATGCCATGGATTCTGTGAGATAGTTAATCTGACCCTGCATCCTAACAATTTCGGCTCTCTGTCTGGCCTGCTCCTCATGAAGCTGCTGAGTAGGGTCATGTGTAGTCGATTGGTGCCGAGTAGGAGCTCTATGTGTAGAACCCGACTGATCTCATCCAGATATGCTCCTCTTCGCAGTCTGATCTATCAATAATCCCTTCCCTGCTTCTAATCTATCCTCCTGAAAAACTGGAACAGAAAATGCGTGTCAGAGTCTAGTAATCAGGTAGGGGTAACAAAGTTGAGCTTTCGATCCAGACTGTGTCTTGGCCCAATCTATCACACCCTCAACTGAAGATCTCATCCACACATAAATGATCCTGGCCGTATCAAACCATCGACCCGTAGCTATCTAATAGAGAAGGAGTATATCATGGGTGGTGACGGTAGTGTATGCAATGGTGGGTTTGAGATCAAAGTTCAGGAAAAGATTGAGTAATCTGTATTCCGGCTTAAGATTTCTGAACCAAAGCCGATGTGAATATGTTCCCACACAAAAACATGGACATCTCATTCCATTCTGGTGTACCAGGTTGTAAGGTAGAAGCTAACTGAAAATAATCGGGTACATCACCGGTGGCTCTTTAAGTCCCGAATATCTCGAAGTGTGGGATACCCTAACACCCCTAATCAGAAAATGCCGAAATTCTTTATCTGGATCAATTTCCCACCCAGCATAAAATTCATGGACTGAGGAAATATTGGCTCTAGTTAAGGGTTTTTCCATCATGCTCATAAGTCCCACTGCGGTCATCATATCAAGAGTAGATTTATATGTCTGAAGTGCACTGATTTTAACCCCTCGCTCAAAATGTATGTTTAGACTCACAATCCTGGCCAAGAGTGTGGATCTTTCAATATCGTCATCGATTGTTGTTGAGAGGATGATGATCCCGCCGAGATCTTTTTCTAGGAGGCATCTACGTAAAAAGAAAAATATTATTTTTTAATTATTTTTAAATTCTTTTCAACATAAACCCTACCCCTTTTTATCTTAATCATTTCAACATGAGTTAATATCAAGTTATCAAAATTTTGATTTGTGACACAAAGAATGAAGTTCTAGGGTTTGGTGAATTTTTATTATATGGTCGGGCCTAATGGTCAAAAAACATTTTTAAAAAACCTTAGCCTCATTTTTTAATAGGTCTCTATTAGTGGGCTAAAATGTACATGTACCCCTTGTTATTTTATTTTCTTTTTATTATATGAGGATATGAAATTTTTCTTTTTTTCTTTTTTTTTGGTGAAATGGGCTTTGAACACTTTGTTTTTCTTCTTCTTCTTCTTTTCTTCTTTTTTATTTATATCTTGGTCGGGCCTAATGGTCAAAAAACATTTTTAAAAAACCTTAGCCTCATTTTTTTAATAGGTCTCTATTAGTGGGCTAAAATGTACATGTACCCCCTTGTTATTTTATTTTCTTTTTATTATATGAGGATATGAAATTTTTCTTTTTTTTTACAAATAGTGTGGTTCATGAAGAACCAACACCTCCTCTTCTCTGAGCGTAGAAAATTCTAAAAATGGTTTTAAACGTTGACCATTAACCTTGAGAATATGACCATTTTTAGGATTTTCTATCTCGATAGCCCCGTGTGAGAAAACTTGCTTAACAAAATATGGACCCGTCCTTCTAGATCTCAATTTTCTAGGAAAAAGATGCATTCTTGAGTTGTAGAGTAAAATTTTTTGTCCCGGTGTGAAGTTCTTTCGTAAAATTGAATTATCGTGAAAAATCTTGGTTTTCTCTTTGTAAATTTTTGAGTTTATATATGCATCATTTCAAATTTCTTCTAACTGATTCAATTGGAGAATTCTTGTTTTTCCTGTCGAGTCTAAATCGAGATTTAACTGTTTAATAGCTCACATCGCTCGGTGTTCCAGTTCAACGGGTAAATGACAAGCTTTTCCAAACACAATTCTGTACGGTGACCTATCCAAATTTGTTTTGAAGGTTGTACGGTATGCCCATAGAGCATCACATAATTTAACAGACTAATCTTTTCTATTATGATTAACGGTTTTTTCTAAGATTTGTTTGATTTGCCTGTTCGTGACCTTTACTTGACCACTGGTTTGGGGGTGATAAGGAGTCGATAATTTGTGTGTGATCGAATATTTCCTCATCAAAGCTTCAAAGGAACGGTTACAAAAGTGTGTACCGTTATCTCTAATGATTGCTCAGGGCACTCCAAATCGGGCAAAAACATTCTCCTTCAAAAACTTGACAACAACCTTGTTGTCATTAGTCTTGCAAGCAACCGCTTCAACCCATTTCGACATGTACTCTACGGCTACTAGAATGTAGATATTTCTAAAAGAATTTGGAAATGGTCCCATGAAATCTATACCCCACGAATCAAAAAGCAAAACAGCTAAAATGGGTTGTAAGGGCATCATATTTCTTCTAGTGATTTTTCCTAAAAGTTGACAACGGTTACAGGTTTTGCAAAACTCATAAGAGTCTTTGAAGAGAGTGGGCCAATATAGCCCACACTGGAGAATTTTCTTAGCTATTTTTCTTGGGCCAAAGTGACCCCCGCATGCTTGCTGGTGACAAAAAGATAGAACACTCCTAGTTTCTTCACTTGGAATACACCTCCTAAAGATTTGATCAGGACAATACTTAAACAGATATGGATCATCCCAGTAGAAGTATTTCATCTGGGAGAGGAAACAGGATTTATCCTGTTTAGACCAATGAGAAGGGATCTGTTTCGTGATTAAGTAGTTTACAATATCTGCAAACCACGGAACAGATTGGATTTGTAGGAGTTGTTCATCTGGAAAATATTCATTGATTGGGACATTTGATGTTGGTGCATTTGGAAGTCTAGAAAGATGATCTGCTACAAGGTTTTCTACTCCTTTTCTGTAAAAAATTTGGATATCAAATTCTTGAAGCAGGAGGATCCATCTAATGAGTCGTGCTTTGGCATCTTTCTTAGTCAAAAGATACTTAAGTGCGGCATGATCAGTGAAGACTTTGGTCAAAGACCCGATGAGATAGGACCTGAATTTCTCTAAGGCAAAGACTACAGCTAAAAGCTCTTTCTCAGTGACAGAGTAATTTTGCTGGGCATCGTTCAGTGTCCTACTAGCATAGTAGATCACATGCAGTTTTCCATTGATTCGTTGTCTTAAGACTGGAGCAATTGCAAAATCGGATGCATCACACATTAATTCGAAGGGTAAGGTCCAATCCGGTGCATGAATGATAGGGGCTGTGGTTAGCTCCTTTTTCAGATAATCAAAGGCTTTGAGTCATTCAGGGGAGAAATCAAATGATGTATCCTTGGCTAAAAGATTGGTCAAAGATCTACCGATTTTGCTAAAATCTTTGATGAAGCGTCTATAAAAACCAGCATGACCAAGAAATGATCTAACATCCTTGATATTTTTGGGAGGAGGAATGTTAGAAATGAGCTCTACCTTGACTTTGTCAACTTCGATGCCCCGCTTGGAAACTACATGTCCTAAGACAATGCCTTGTTTGACCATGAAGTGATATTTTTCCCAGTTGAGAATCAGAATTTTCTCCTTACACTATGATAGGACCAGTTGAAGATAATGCAGACATTCAGAGAATGTGTCACCAAAAATAGAAAAGTCGTCCATAAAAATTTCTAGGAAACGTTCTACCATGTCAGAAAAAATACTGATCATGCATCGTTGGAACGTGGCGGGTGCATTACACAGCCCAAAAGGCATGCGTCGATAGGCAAAGGTTCTATACGGGAACGTGAAAGTGGTTTTTTTCTGATCTTCCGGAGCAATAGGAATCTGATTGTATCCTGAATACCCATCCAAGAAATAATAGAACTCATGTCCTGCTAAGCGCTCTAACATTTGATCTATGAAAGGAAGCGGGAAGTGGTCTTTCCGGGTGTCTAAGTTGAGCTTCCTATAGTCAATGCATACTCGCCATCCAGTTTGGATTCGAGTGGGAATTAGCTCATTAGCATCGTTTTGGATCACGGTGATCCCAGATTTCTTTGAAACTACTTGGACCAGACTTAACAAGAACTATCTGAAATGGGATAAATGATCCCATTATCAAGACATTTCAAAATGTCTTTCCTAACAGCTTCTTTCATTACCGGGTTTAACCTACATTGAGGATCTCTAGTAGGTTTGGCATCATCTAAATAGATTCGGTGTTGAATAATGGTTAGACTAATTCCTTTGATATCAGCCATGGTCCATCCGATGGCTTCCCTATTTTCTCTTAGAACATCTAAGAGAGCTTCCTTCTGACCGGGTGTCAAATTAGAAGAAATGATGACTGGTAAAGTCTCATTTTCCCCTAAGTAGGCATATTCTAGATTTTCAGGTAAAGGTTTGAGCTCTAACTTAGGGGGTTCTTCAATGGATGGGCGAAGTTGGACTCGGGGCTCTATATCCAAGGGTTCGTGTTGCCAGCTAATCGCAGATATGTGATCGACCGGTGGATCTAACTTAATTTCATCATCGAAAGTCTCCTCAAAAAATAAGTTAGATAAACAGAGATCTGACTCACACTCTCCCTCTTGTTGTTCACTGGAAATTCCCTGAATAAAGTTCACCTCTATTGGTTGATCAGAATGATCACTAGGTTGTTTTACTAAGTTGAAGATATTGAGATCAACGGTCATATTCCCAAAGGACAGCTTCATTTGACCAGTTTTACAATTGATCAAAGCATTTGAGGTTTCTAAGAACGGTCTACCGAGGATGACTGGGATTTGACCTTTGCGATTGGAAATGGGTTGCATTTCCAAGACAATAAAATCAACAGGAAAAATGAATTCGCCAACCTTGATCAAAACATCCTCTACCTCTCCCTTGGAAATTTTTACGGATCTATCGGCTAATTGTAGGGTACATCTTGTTAGTTTAAGCTCTCCTACACCTAACTGTTGATAGACGGAAAAGGAAAGAAGGTTTACACTGGCTCCTAAGTCTAGTAGTGCCTTATCAATGACGATATTTCCTATAACACATGGAATAGTGGGACAACCGGGGTCCTTTTATTTCAGGGGCATAGGCTTTGAGAACATGTCACTGAGATTGGCAGCTAAAAAGACTTTCTTGGGAATATTGGTGGTTCTTTTCTTAGTGCACAAATCTTTTAAGAATTTTGCATAAGAAGAGATTTGTTCAATTGCATCTAAGAGAGGGATGTTGATTTTGACCTGTTTGCAAATTTCTAGGATTTTCTCTACTTGAGGAGAGTTTTTTCTAGGTCTGAGTCTATCTGGAAAAGGAGCAACAAGTGTATACTTTTCTGGATTAGGCTTAGTATCGGTTTCAGCTTCTTGGTCATCAGAAGGAGTTATTTTATCAGAAGGGGTGTGTTGGATGGGAGAAGGAGTTTGATTCGGAGGCATTCTGACTTGGTTATAAATTTGTTTCCTAGATCGCAACGTATGAACCGTATTTACCTGAGATGATTGGTTTAGATTTGATCCAGTGTTATTAGGATTAA
This sequence comes from Asparagus setaceus, assembly GCA_012295165.1. Lineage (NCBI taxonomy): Eukaryota > Viridiplantae > Streptophyta > Magnoliopsida > Asparagales > Asparagaceae > Asparagus > Asparagus setaceus. The sequence continues at coordinate 18,871,030 of CM022709.1, read as the reverse complement.
TAACAGGTTGACTTGAAATTTTTTCTTTCTCTCTTTCACTTATGGCATTGGCTAGTTGCCCAAGTTGGGTTTCTAACCAAGCGATGGCTTGAGTGTTCGAGTTGAGCACTTGGCCGATTGTTTGCATGAAGGAATTTAGAGTGTTGGATGATTGGGTCAACATGTTTGTGGTTTGTGTAGAAGCTTTAATCATAGCCTCTAAACCCTTTTCTAAAACACTAAGGCGTTTGTCATGATCAGAACTCGGAGGATTTACTGTTTGATGATGAGGAGGATGCTGGTTTGAAAAAGGCAGATTAGATTGTGGGAAATTATTTGGTGAGTTGAATGGAATTGTGATTCCCTAGGAAATTGTTGGTTTAAAGTGGGAGTGATGTTTTGATTTCGAGTAGTTACCCTGATTCCATGCAAAATTAGGATGATTTCTCCATCCCGGATTGTAGGTTGGAGAAAATAAATTATTTCTAGGACACTGGAATGCAGCGTTCATCTGCTCTAGTGGTCGAGTGTTTCCTAAGAGGGGACATTCCTCTGAAACATGGGCTGGAGAAAGTCAGTTATGACAACCTGAGGCAGAAACTTGATTGATTTGTGATGGAGCTCGTTCTTTGATTTCTAAGGCTTCTAACCTACGCAGGATTGTAGCCATCTTTGCTTTAGAGGCTATGTTTGACTCTCAGGAAAGACCACTAGATTTGGATTGGGAAACTGATGAAATTCTATCATCACAGTGTTCCCACTGCATGGTTTTTTCGGATAAACTCTCTAAGAAATCCCAATCTTCATCGATATTTTTCTTCATGAAAACCCCTTGACACATAGATTCTAAGAAAGTTTTTGAAGAATAATCCAATCCTTCATAGATAATTTGGCATAGTCGCCATTTCTCTAGACCATGGTACATTGGATGAGAATATCCTTAAATTTATCAAAATACTTCCAAAATGGCTCTCCCGGGATAATTTTAAAATTCATGATGCTATTTCTAAGCTTAACCGTTTTGTGGATAGGAAAAAAAATTCAGAAAAACGGTGACAAATTTACCCCAAGTTGAGATAGAATCTGTGGGTAAGCTATACAGCCATTTCTTGGCTTTGTCCTTAAGAGCAAAAAAAATAAATCAAAGCTTGATCGCATCCTCGGATAAGTCCTTCATTTTAATCATAAGGTAAACTTCTTCAAATTCGGAGATAAAAATGTATGCGTCTTCAGATTCTACTCCTAAGAATTTTGGAAGCATGTTTATGAATTTCCGTCTAAGCTCAAAATTAGCTCAATTGACATCGGGGAGCTTAATGCAAGAAGGGATTGCATTCCTAGTTGGATAACACACATCTTGAAGAATGGGTGGATTAAGATTAGCCATTTTTTCGAAAATTGGTTCGAAACAGATTAAGCGATTGGTATTATCCTTAATCCAAACTTGCATACACCAAAATCAATTCTCTTTTTTTTATGAAATCCTTATTTTTTTAAATTTTTAAGAAAAACACAAGTTAATTTTTTTAAAAGAAAAATAAAAACTAAAAAAAGATTTAAAAAGATGATGAGAAAAGGAATAAGATAAAAGAAAAACCTAACTAAAACAAATCATTGCAATCACTTGTATTAATCACTTTAAACTCTAGGGTTAAGCCTAAACTCAACTAGACCAGCTCCTAACCAAAAATTCCTTTAGTGAAAAGATCAAAGTTTATTCAGTCAGTTAGCCAGGTAAGGATAGTACTAGAGGGAGATCAAAGATCAATTAAGTACCTCTTTCCTTACGAAGTACTTTACGCAACCCCTAAACCTTATCTTAGACACCAACTAATCCAAGTAAACTTAAACCGGTTCACTTAAGGATTTCTTGTTTCTTAATGAGCTCGAATCCTTAGGGGCCAACGTCTAATGAGTTTTAATAAGGCTTGGGTTTGTGTAGTGAGGAATTAGTGATTTGTGGGCTAAGGAAAGGGTGATGAAATCCCTTACCTTATCTTGATTAATGGGTTTTGCCCTTAAAAATATTTTCAAGTGAGTGTCAAATCAAGATGCGCAAATCACTTTGGTGAATTCCTACTATTATATGCAATGCAACCCTAGAAATTAAAATCAACTACAAAAGGATGCAAAAATAAAAATCTATTTTTTTAAATTATGGTCAAGAATCAAACAAATGTGAGAAGGAGAGCTCTTGTTTGAATTTATTATCTTGTTAGCAAATGTCAAAGTGAAGGGTGAATTTTTATTATGATTGACAAAAGTAAAATATATTTTTTCTTTTTTAGATCCTAATTATCTCTAATTGTGAGAAACTAACAAAATGGTGGAATTGAAAATACTAGAATGAGGAGTTACCCACTCAAAAGCATCCAAGCCTCTTTAGAGGCAATTCTTCAATCTTCAATTTTCAACCTTTAATCTTCAAGCTCCAAGTTCCTTCACAAGAAAACACACAAATTAAAGAACCAAAATAAATAATAAAAAAATCCTACTTATAAACACCGCTCCCGACAATGGCGTCAAAACTTGATAGGTAAATAATGTGAACCTAAAGTTGCAAGTATACAACCATCAAGTTATAGTATAAAAAATTATCGATGCCACGAGGAGGGTGTTTGTAGGTGTTATTCAAATTCGGTTATTATGTTGTGTGTGTGATAATTAGGAGGGAAACATGATGAAAGTGGATGTGGAGAGATTAGAGAGTCTTTGTGATTAAGTGTAATTAAAATGAGGATGAAAGCGAGTGTGAAATGAGAATAAAAGCAAAATGAGATTGAAAGTGGAAAGGTCAAAAGTGGATGTAAATATGTACGAATAAATCAAAATAAAATAGAGAGAGAGTGAGAAGTAAAGGAAAATAAAATCGAGAAAAGAAAATAAAGAATAAAGATGAAAATCAAGAAGGAAAAGATGGAGGATTCAATTAGAGATATGAGGAATCTAGAATTGAATCCACTAGCTATCTCAAATTATAAAATATGAACTATTATCTTATCATCACATTTTACTTTAGATTTATTAAGTATAGACTATCAAACCACTTAAGGAAAGCATAACCTATCAAATTATCATCCAAAATAAAATATATACTCATGAAAGAACAACTAGATAGTAATTCTAGAATTCATAAATATAACCTATCAAACCATTTAAGAGAAGCATAGATTATCAAATTCTTCTTCTACCAATTAGTTCTCTAGTTGATTATCCTAAGCATGATCATTTTAAGCTCAAGAGAATAATCCACAATTTATAAAAGAGATTAATCTAGTTTCATGCAATTCTAGAATTCCTATAAGTTTTAGTTCCACATTATTGAATTAAAAGCAAAATAGAAAGTAGAGAGAATGAAAGAAAAGTAATTATAAAAAGGAAAAATAGAACAAAGAAGTAAAATCTAAACTATGTACATAAAAATAAATCTAAATTATAAGAAAAGAAAAAGAACATAAAAGTAAATCTAACTATGCAAGAAAATAAATCTACACTAAAGATTGCAAGAAAGTAATGTAAGAAATTAAAGACACGAAAGTAAATGCATAAATGTAAATCTAAACTACCAAAGAGAAAGAAAAGAAAATATACAAGAAAATGAAAAGATAAAGGAGAAGACACGTATTCCAAGAGGGTTTTAGCCTCTTGATGAAGGTAAATCTTCATCTTCATCTTCATGATCAAATAAAGAGAAGAAAGAAAATATGAAGAGGTGAAAAAATTCATTTATTAATTGTAACAAAAGTTATAAATTTGGAAGGTCTTCTCAATTAAGAGTAACCCTCCTCTCTAAATGGAGTTTTACAAAATTTTCACACTCAAACTCCTCAACCTCTATCCCTAGAGTATTACAACCAAGATTAACCCTTAGATTAAACTTGATCTTCAAATTAATCAATTTCACCTTTAAATCAATGTGGCCGGGTATCGTCTGGCACCTTCTACTCCTTGTCCCTTCTTCTTGTGTGTATGGGCTTGGGCCTCTTGAGATTTTTGAGAGATGAGGTATTTGAGCTCTTTTGGGCTTTTACTCTTGAATTTTTATTAACCCGCAATTAAGATAAAACATGTTATTAGCGGATGTATTTATTCTAATAAAATAGATAATAAGGGTATAAAAGTGCAGTAAAATGTGGTTATCAAGATCCATCCTACGTAACTCTACATGTTTGGTTCTAATGCTCAGTCAACTATTTCATCGAGCAACTCATATGCATCCTTTGCTTTCTTTTCTTATTCACATAACGATATGATGATGAAGTAGTTATTTGCTTACACATTTCAGGGTTAATCCTCAAATTATCCATGTATAAACATTACATAAGCTTTCAGGATCCAGGTCAAGCCTATAAACCGTCTGTCACCCCTCCTTTGCATAAATTAGCCAGCAAAGCATCATAAACTGCAGTCAATTTAGCATTCTCGTTGGTGCATTTCATCAAACAGTTGAACAATAACCTAGTCTTATATTCCTACCTCTCCTCGGAAAGGAAGGGGGAAAAAACTAGCTTTCCTCATCACCATCTCCCTCCCCAAACCCTAGATCCTAATAATCCAATGAGAACCTAATTGATAAATTTTCTGAAGCCATGAAGAAATTATCCCAAAACCCCTCCAATTCCCCCCCAAATGGACTCCAAACATAACACCTCAACCCATCGGAATCCAACACTTCTAATGAAGAACGCCACTAGCCCTGAAAATTTCATGGTACATATCTCATTTTAATTTCTAGTATAAAGATGTAACATACGTAGATGTTACCGTTGTCGTTCATGCTTGTGGATGACACAGAGCTTCTTATATTTCATGATGTGATAATTATATGTGAAAAATCATCCCAGATATGCATAATTACTTTGCAAGCTTGAGCCTTGAACTATTCCTTTCTACTTTGGCCGCTTCATGAACTTTGAACTGGAAGTTCATAAGAGTAAATCCCTTGAATAGTATCAATTATAATGCTATATCTTCTATTTGTGATTTCATATAGAGGTGGGCATACAACGAAACTTTGCTAAATCCTAACATAGTTGGGCATACAGTGAATAGTGTTACACTTGCAAGGATGACTGTTCTTTTTGTCTCACGAGGACATGATAGAATTTTGTCATTTTTTGATCTATTTTCAGTTGTTAAGTAGATGAAACATATTATAGAGATTCTAGGAGAAAGCTTCTCATATTCGACCTTCGGTCTTGATAATCTGAGAATGCATTCACCCATGTTTCAGTCTTTTCCAACCTCATTCTATAGTCTGAGATATGTTCTCCATTTTTCTTCAAATTTGGGGATTTTTTATTTCTTTTGATGATGATATATGAGATTGTATCAATTGATTAAGAATATATTTGGAATAGTTTCAAATTCTGCTTTAAAGTTTTATTATTATCATATGATTAGTTTCTAATGCATATGAGTTGATTACCATTATCAGTTTTGAGAGGAGACCAAATGGCCTCTCTTTGACCAAAACACATAATAAAAGTTTTGGTAGTTGAGAAATCAAGAAAAGAGTGATTGACCACTGACGGCTTTACGAGAATAAGAAGACAAACTCATTTCTCCTTATTAATGCATAGTATAATAAAATGGGTGATGAGTAGCTTTCTAGCATAGAGACTTTGGAGATGCAAATGGGACATTTTTGAACTTCTCGAATTTGATGTTACTTGGCTAATAACTAAATTGACTAATTTGACCTGTGCTGATATTGAGTTGGGCTTGATCCTTGACTTGAGCAAATATGCAGCCCCCAAGCTAATTGCCTCAGGCAATAAGCATGAGAGCACTTGTTGATTGATAAAATCTAGGATATCTAGCTAACTGTAAATAGAATTTCAAAGATAGTACAAAAAGGTTTATGCTTTCTCCTCAAACTGTTGATTGATGAAATATAATTGGTACTTATATGACATGTTTCTTTTTAATAGAAGTTGTTAACACTTTCTATGTGTATTTTGCGATATGGACTAATTGATGTTAAATAATGCATGCAGGACCCTAGCAAATTTTTTGAGACACGAAGTTAGGATAGAGAGACAAAGAAGGAGAGGATTGTGAAGAATAAAAAGGGAGAATCCTGAGATATGGTTTCTTTTAGTCAATTGATTTTAGTGTTTTCAGTCAGTTTATTCAAGTGTGTTAGTTTGGCTTATGGAGTAGTAAAGCAAGGTTATATGCTACCGTACTGTGTTATGTTTTAAATTAAGACTTTGGGTGTAGGCTAGTGCTTCTTTTGTGGATTGCGTGCTAAACTTTTGTGTGTCATCAAGTCGATTCTGTAATAAAAGATTGAGTTGGTTGTTATTCTGTTTGTTAGTGTTCTTCTTGTTATTGTTGTTGCGTTATATATGCAGATCATAGAAAAAATCATGCTTAAGTTTTAGGTAGTCAAAACATCATATATATTGATGAAGAATAACAGATTAATTGTTACTTCTTTTAGAATGTGAAGAACAAAAACAGAGGGAGGAGAGGAGATGCCATAGAATATTTTTACAGATTTTTTGTTTATATTGGTAAGAAAAAGTTGGACATACTTGCCTTTTCATTACGAGTTCATGTGTGGTTTAATGTTATGATTGTTTTGACATTTGCATAGTTATATTCCTGGTGACAACTGACAATGCATAGATTGCTTCATGTCCTTAGAAAAGCAGATTAAACTTAATGAGCTTGAGTTATTGGAGTGTTGGACCTTAGTCTTTCTCCTTCTTTATTGTTTTGAGTTTGCATATAGCTATGTCACGTGAACTAGTTTTAGCTATTGCAATTGAGTTTTTAAGGGGGATGGAGTGAAAATTTTAGCAAATGAGGGTGGTTCCAGTCATAGATTTATTCATTTCATGAATTGATTGGTGTTGTGTTGCTTCAGGTGCTGTTTAGGACGAAAATACTAAATTGGCGTGTTACTCCGGATTCAAAGATAAAAATTACTTACTATCTCATTTTCATATTAAATTGCATTAAAGCAATATAATAAGCATGAAAATTGTGAATAAAGATCAAAAGATCATAGATTCTTACTTTCGAGATTAAAGATATATTAATTCTGACACGAATAGTATTAAAATTACTATAAATCTTAACCATTAATTATGTTTGTTAGAAATAACTTCAATTAAGAAATGTATACATAAGTGATATTCAAATTTAGACTAGAGTTGCAATTTTAACATAAAGAAATAAAAATGATGCATAAATTGATCTAAAATGCAAGAACAGAATCAAACTAATGAACTTAATTTATTCAAACATATAAAATTGAAAAGAAATACAGAAGGGCTCTCAGGACAATCTGTGAGGGTCCTAAAGGAACTTATAGGAGTTGCAGAACAATTTGACAGCGTTTCAACCCTCTAAACTAGAGAAATTTATTTTGAAGAAGCATTTTTATATATACTAAAACTAATGGGGTTACACTGTTGCTATGCTACAATAGTTTTATAACCACATTAGTTTTAGTATATATAAAAAAGAAGCTAATTTTACTTATTAGCCCAAATTTTAATTAAATATAACCTTTTCTACCAAAAAGAACTACCATATACCAAGGCACTAAAGGAATAGCAGTTGCCAACTAGCATAATAATATATATTTAAGTTTTTCACTATAGATCTCGCTTCACCTAATTTATTTTAAGTCCAAATTCTCACATAAAGGGCTTTGTTCCTTAAAATTAAAAGATTTACTTCCACGTATTTAAACCTATCCACTTCCAAGAACACTCTTAGACCCAAAAATTATTATTGTTATTATTACTATTACTATTATTATCACTATCTATTCTAAAAAATGGGAAGTCCCCTTGTTCATTTCTACATGTTGCACCTCAAAAATAAATTTTTTCAACTGTTAAATGTGTATCTTTGAAGTTATTGATACTTGTTCATTTCTACACTTCAGACCTTTTTTTCAAACTTTAAATGTGTATGCTAAAGTTATTGAGAAATAAATAGTTATTATCTAAAGTAAAATGTAAATTATTAAAGGCATGACATTTAAAAGTTCTCCCAATGGCTCACTTGGTTCAAGCGTAGAAAAGTCAGTCGCACATTCAAAACTCTTGCATTCTCATTTAAGCGTACAAAATACTCATATAGTTGGCATGCGTAAAGGCTTTTGCAAGGTATCTAAAGTCCACTTATATCTCCAACTTTTAAATAAATAAAAAAATCGACCATCAATGCACAATTTCTTTATCTCATATATATGTAAAAAATACGCTAAGTTTTGAATCCTTCTGATCTATTGAACATAATTCTTTATTAAACTATAATTTGCTATATTTTTATTCTAAGCGATTATATGTTTAGTGTATTTTAAAATTGAATCCTTAGACAAATAACACATCATAAACGATAGATGGTTTTTTTGTCTATGGCCAAAACTTTATCCCCGCTATTTAAATCCATCTACTTCCAAAAGAATTTTGGTCTAAAAGCCCTAAGTTTGCCGCCCTTTTTTCCAAAACTATCTACTTATCAAAATCAAGATACACCGTAAATACCCCACCGACTAATTCCAAACCCGCTTTGTATTTTAGCATTTTGATATATGTTGAAAGTTACTATTTTTTCTCCTCAGAACTTGCTATATTTTCTGGTGGTTAAAATTTTGATTTATTTTGAAACCAAATTCTCTAACCGTTAATTCTTTTGCCTTTTTTCACACTAATGCCGCAACACCATTTTATTTTTAAAAACTGAAAATTTTATCTCTATTTAATTTTAAACTCACCTACTACTAAAAGAGATTTTGCTTATAAACCCAAAGTTCTACCCTTGTTAACTTAAATCCAACAACTTCCTAAATCACATAGACCAAAAGTACACCATCGGATCAAATTTTTTTCTTTTAAATTATTTGGGTCGAGATTTAAAAAAAAAAAAAAATCAAATGCTTTTGTTCTTTTGACATTTTTCAACCTAATTCCGCGGCAACGCGCGGGTCAAGTTTTGCTCGTTGGACCTAAAACTAAAGAGACTTTGGTTGAGAAAATAATTTATATGTAATGGAGGTTTCCCAATGCAAAATTGCCAAAACTCTTGATTTCGATTCCATTCTGTCCAAAATGATGAGAATGTGCCCTCTTTTTAGGGCGTCTTTGAGCCATTGAAGCGACACATGGCAAAGGATGTCACGTGTCATCCATCTGGAGGGGGAACGGTTAATCAACTGTTCACCCTCCCTCCCTTTTTCTAGTGTGACCAAACACAGCACCGCCTGCGGGCGGTGGTATTGGAGGAGGTGGCGACGTTCGCCACCGAGTACGGCGAGACCGCCAGCGAAGTAACTGGTGTTCGCTGCACTTTCATTGAATGACCCCAAAAAAAACCCGGTCTCATAAGGTGTGGTTCAAAGGAGGTTGTGGCGGTAGAAGTAGTGGCCATCGGTGATGTCAATGATGATGACAAAGGCAATGGTGGAGGAGGAAGATGATGGTGATGAGGAGGCCGTGATTTTGATGGTGATGACAATGATGGTGGCAGTGATGTTAATGATGATGACTGTGATGATCGCGGTGATGATGACGGTGGTGTCGATGAGCATGATGGTGATGTAGGAATATATATAGATAAAGAAAAGACCGAGTTTCTTTTCTGTTTAATTTAATTCTTTTTTAAATATAATTTTGTTAAGGGGTGTATTTGCATAACCTTTTATTTCTTTCCTAAATATAAAGGTTGTGTTTAACCTCTTCAAATTAGAGTATCATATATTTCTCTCTTTCCTTTTTGTTTCCATCAAATCCGATCTTATTCTTGTGAATATTCTTTCTGATTTCTCCGTTCTTTTTGCTTCTACAAGCGACTCCATGGCGATAATTATTCAATGGGAAAAGATCCACAAGCAAAAAGAGGGATCGCAAGGAATGGTGAAAACACAAGAAAAATGCTAAGCAATTCCTCTCTAAACTCTCTAAAAATATTATCTGATTTCATTCTTTGGTTCGGGTTTTTTTGTCAGGCAATATCCATTAACCAAGAGACCAAAGTGTTAGGGATCTTTACGGAGAGTAATCTACAGAATTAAACACTAAAACAAATAACGGCACCAACGAAATAAATCACACGCTAGCAAACACCAAGATTTAACGTGGTTCGGCAAATCGTGCCTACGTCCACGGGGCAATCCAGAGAGAAATATTTCACTATGAATCAAGAGTACAATCCCTCCAAGTTACACCCGAACTTGAGGATTAAATCACAAGAGAAAGATACAAGGTTATCTCTAGGGCACCAAACCCTAAAACTAGTCTCACCACAAATCTCCAACACCCGGAGAAACCAACACGGTTCTCTTGACGGTGTCGCTGCTCAAGACAACGACGCTTGAATCACTTCAATCGACAACCGAGCTATCCTAATCTCTATTTTTCTCTCTCTCCTCAAAGCCGCACTTCAAACTATTCTCGGGTTACTGTAGTGCCGAGAAAAAAACAAATTACAGGGTTCTCATGTGAGGGATTCCTTTTATTAAAGGAATATTATCCTTTCCCCCTCCTATTCCTATTCCATTACGAATAGGTCCCTCAAATCCTTTTACCATTAGGGTTTAATTAACCAAGGTCCATCAACCTTATGTGGGCCCCAATTGGGCTGAACCCACAACAATCTCCCCCTCCAGCCCAACAAGGGGGTATGCCAATATGTGACTCCTCACCGGGAGTCTATGCCGGCCAATTGCCGACACAACTCGGTCTTCTCTTTGGAAACGGTCTTTGTTAAAAAATCTCCTGGATTTTTATCTGTATGAATCTTCTGTAGATTCAGCTCCTCTTTCTCAATAGCTTCTTTAAGCCAATGATATTTCACATCAATGTGTTTTATCCCGAGTGGAATGTAGAATTTTGCTCAAATCAAGAGCAATCGACTATCAATGAAAATTTGATAATTATCCCGCCGCAGCCTAACTCCTGTAGAAATCTTCTCAACCAAACAATCTCTTTACCGGCTTCTGCAGCTGCAATATATTCCGCCTCTATAGTAGACAAAGCAACACACTTCTGTAACCCGGACTGCCAAGATACCGCTCCCCCTGCAAAAGTAAACAACCAACCTGAGTTAGACTTCCTATGATCGAGATCACTCGCCATATCTGCATCTATATAACCTTGTAGTACTTGCTTGGAACCTCCAAAACTCAAACACAATCCGGAACTGCCTTTTAAATATTTCAAGATCCACTTCACACCTTCCCAATGAACTTTCTCTAGATTAGAAAGAAACCTGCTCACAACGCCAACTGCATGAGCTATACTGGCCGAGTACAAACCATGGCATACATCAAACTCCCAACAGCTGAAGAGTAATGAATATTCTCCATCTCACTCTTTTCCTCATCTGTAGTTGGGCAAAACTTCTTACTAAGCTTCAAGTGACCTGCAAGAGGAGTACTAACTGACTTGGCATCTTTTATGTTAAATCTATCAAGCAACCGTTCAACATATTTCTCCTGTGATAACCACAACTTCTTGGCTTTCTGTCACGAGCAATATCCATACCAAGAACTACAGCCGAACCCAAATTTTTCATGTCAAAGGATTTAAATAACTCTTCTTCACCCAACGATCATCCGACCGTCTCCGACCAACAATCAACATATATCACAACATAAAGCAAAAGAATAATGAAGCTAGAATCAAAATCTCCTCAAATATACACAAGAACCAGAATCGTTTCCGGTAGACATGACTCAACATGAAAGAGTCAAATTTCCTGTACCACTGCCTGGGTGCCTGCTTCAAACCATAGAGGCTCTTCTTCCCTGCAAACCATGTGTTCTTTTCCCTTCACTTCAAAACCCTCGGCTGATCCATGTAGATCTCCTCCTCCAAATCACCATGAAGGAATGCGCCTTCACATCAAGCCGCTCAACCTCAAGTCTAAACTAGCCGCTAAACCCAAGATAAGTCTAATGGACGTCATCTTCACAACCGGTGAGAAAATCTCATCAAAATCAATGCCCTTTTTCTGACCAAAGCCTTTCACCACTAATCTAGCTTTGTATTTCTGAATCTCTTTGTAGCCTTCATTCTTCAACTTGAACACCTACTTGTTCTTCAAAGCTTTTCTATCTTTCGGCAACTCCACCAACTCATATGTATCATTCTTCTGAAGAGACTTCATCTCTTCCTGCATAGCCTGAAACCATCTGTCCTTATCTTTATGACTTCGTGCCTCCTGAAAGCTTTCCGGCTCCCCCTCTTCTGTCAGCAAAGAATACTCTAAAAGTGGATATCTCGTGGATGGTCTATGCTCTCTAGCTGATCACCTAAGCTATGGCTCTGCAATTTCCTACTGCTGGTGATGCTCCCCTGTTGAGGAGTTCCACCGTGATACCGATCACCGCCTCCCCGCCTCGTATCCGACCATCATTAACACCATCATCATGCACTCGCCTGTAGGCAATAAAATTGCCTTAATCCCTACACAAAGAACTCGAATGAGCAAAAGAGCTTAAGGGTCCATCCGAGTGAAGTCAGTCCGCTAAAGGTTAAGTTCACCAATGCTTGACTTTACAAAATAGACAAAGTGCCGATATCTCTCAAACCGAAGGAATTGGGCAAAATGACCGAGCAAACCGAACCCTTCGGTGGTTTGGTTGGCTCCGTCTCGTCGAGATAGTCGATTTTCATATATAATTCGTCCAATTCCGACATACGGTTTGAAAGTTACGACCCATTCTTCGTAGCATAAGAGGAGGGTCGCCCTGGCAGCGAGGCTCGACATTCAACCGAGGTTCGCCCAAGTAGCGAGACTCTCCATTCAGACGAGGTTCGCCAAGTAGTGGAGCCCTTCATTCAGACGAGGTTCGCCAAGCAGCGAAGCTCCTCACTCGACCGAGGGTCACCCTGGCAGCGAGGCTCGACATTCAACCGAGGTTCGCCCAAGTAGCGAGACTCTCCATTCAGACGAGGTTCGCCAAGTAGCGAAGCCCTTCACTCAAACGAGGTTCGCCAAGCAGCGAAGCTCTTCACTCAACGCGAGGTTCACACGTGAAATGAAGCTCAACAGTCATATGACGAGGCTCGCCCACAACAGTGGTTTGACGAGGTTCGCCCACAACAGTGGTTTGACGAGGCTCGCCCACAACATCAAAGTTTGACGAGACTCGCCCACAACGTCGAAGTTCGACGAGGTTCGCCTACAGCAGTGAACCTCGACATTCAACCGAGGTTCGCCTACAGCAGTGAACTTCGACATTCAACCGAGGTTCGCCTACAGCAGTGAACTCGACATTCAACCGAGGTTCGCCACGCCAGCGAACCTCGACATTCAACCGAGGTTCGCCACGCAGCGAACCTCGACATTTAACCGAGGTTCGCCACGCCAGCGAACCTCGACATTCAACCGAGGTTCGCCACAGCAGCGAACCTCGACATTTAACCGAGGTTCGCCTACGCCAGCGAACCTCGACATTCAACCGAGGTTCGCCACAGCAGTGAACCTCGACATTCAACCGAGGTTAGCCTACAGCGGTGAACCTCGACATTCAACCGAGGTTCGCCTACAGCAGTGAACCTCGACATTCAACCAAGGTTCGCCACAGCAAAGGAACCTCGACATACAACCGAGGTTCGCCTACGCCAGCGAACCTCGACTCATAAAGGTTCGCCACAACGCTAAGCTCACCATCCAACCAAGACCGCCCACTTGAAGCATGGGAGATGTCACATAGCGTCACATCCCACGAGAGCATGGTTCCCTCACAAGGGTCACATCCCACAGGGGGTATGGCTCTCCTCAACTGAGCATGGCCATATCCCACAAATCAAGGAAGTGGCCATGCCTCTCCTTGCCTATTTATAAGCCATCATCTCCACATGAGGAGAGGGGATGATGCCGAACGCGCCCACATTCCACGCACCAGTCCCACGCCCATTATCCACGTCCATGTTCATTAGAGGGGGCTTTTTCAGCTTTTGGAGAATTGGAGATTTAGACACTCGCAGAGAGAGTTCGAAACTTCATCAAGAACCTCTAGATCATTCAGCCTTTGATCCGATCGCCAACGGAAGCAATCTTGACTTGAGCATCGAGTGAAGCATCCTCTCGCCACCAAGAACCCATACAAAAGAGAAGTCAAATCAATCTTCTCTTCCTCTGTAATCGAGAGAATTTGATTGTAACCCATTCATTTAATCAATACAAACTTTTTCGACCCTACAGAAGATGGCGACCACAGTGGGAGAGACCGTTTCCTCAACCGAGATGGTGGTGGCGCAATTCGACGACATCGCGGAAGGGACAACAGTTGAGTCCCTGGTGATCGAGTTTGACCAAGCTAGGTATGAAGAGTACTTATCTTCGTCCTCTTCAGGCGGTAGGACCTCCCGACGTTATCGCAGGGTTGTGCGCGCAACCCAACGTCGAGCGGCCGAGGTAGCTGCGCCCAAGTGTTCTACCCTAATTTCAGCAGGGGGTTCTATCTCCCCCAAACCAGCCAAGGCCGAACCAATGGCCAAGAGTGCAAGACAAATAACCGCTTGTCGGGTTGCCAAACAGTCCGCCCAGAAGACGATTCGCCTTGGCGCGGATCACGCCTTCACCATCGACACGGATTTCCCTCTCTCCAAGAGAGCCAGGCAGCGACGATGACAAGCCTATGCACGTCGGGAAGCAACTGCCTCCACCTCCCTGAACGGTTTGGATTACTATTCAAACCCAAGAAAAATCACGCCGGAACACACAACCCACGCTTCGCGGGCTCTAAATCAGCGAAGTCCTCAGGTAGCGAAGTCTCGCTCTAACGGCAAGACCCAAAAAAATGGCGGACTTGATTCAGGCGAGCCCGCTCAACCAGGCCAGCTTCGCTCATCAAGCCTTCACCAAAAGCGCCAGACAAATGGGCGGAGCCCGCACAAACAGCCAGCTCGCCAGGAGTATAAGTCTCGCCAGGACGCGGTATCTCGCCTGGCAAGTCAAGACCGCCTGAACCCCACACTTGGGGCTCCAGAACGTTCTCGCCCAAGCTCCTTTGAACTTACCGCACTCAAGTGCGCTGATGGTCCCTCTGATATTGAAGGTTGACATCTCCAACCCACAGGAGACCTCAGAGACCACCTGATTTACAAGCGCGCGATTCAAGAGGCGAATCCTCAGTGCCATTGTGGAAAGCTTATCCAGGCGGTTCTCGCTGACTGTCAGTGCACGCCGAAACCATCGGTATGGGAAAGGCTTTCAACCACACCGAGAGTAAGGCCTCTTCACAAAGGCACAACCGCCGAAGAAACAGCCGCTAGTGGCCCCGAAGCTACAAATTGCCTCCGTCAACATGACAGGGAAGGATAAAGCTAGATACTCGGATTCTTCCGACTCAGAGTTTGCTTTGGGGCTGAGACACATCCCAATCGGACGTGAAGGCGTCTACCAGCACACGCGTCTCCAAACCGGTGCAGCCATCCCCTTTGACTACGCGCGGTTAAACTCCATCCGCGATAATGAAGAAGAGGTTTGTTCAGCGGAGGCGACGTCCCAAACATCAAGCTCGGCTTACGGTAGGCACGCAAGAGTGCACATGACCGGAGGCTCCGACGAGTGGACTAAAAGGTTTGAGGAGCAGCAAACCGTGATCTCAGAACAACGAGCTGCCATTGACTCTATGAAAGAGATGATGGGACAACTACTGCAAAAGAGGAAAAAGAAGCCTTCGCGAAACCGCCAGAAGGGTCGGAGGAATCAAGAGCGAGACCTCACTCCTCATGCAACAGACGAGGAGGATGAGCATAAGTCACCCTCCGGCTACTCCTCCAGATCTTCAGGAAAAGCCTCCCAATTTGGCGGCATACCTCAGATAGGTTTGACGAAGTTTCGTAATCACCGACCAAACTCCGTGAAAACATGAACGAAGCCGGGGTAGTCCGACCTTATCCAGCAGAGTGGGATACAGTCCCTTATCCAGCAAAATTCAAGCCTATGGGGCTGACCCAGTTCGACGGGAAAGGATCTCCCTCCCAACACATTTACTACTTCCTGTCCCAGACATGATTTCTTACTGGAAATGATCCCATTCTCACGCGATTGTTCATCGGCACTCTGAAAGGGGTAGCCTTTGAATGGTTCCGCAAACTCGAGCCCGGCTCTATCAAATCATGGGCTGACGTGGAGAAGCTGTTCTTGGCCCGCTTCTTCGACGACGACACTGAAGTTTCAATGGCGACCCTGATCGCCGAGAAGCAGAAGAAAACAGAGTCAGTCAATGAGTTTGTAAAAAGGTTCAGAAATCGATCACTGCATTGCCGGGAACAGGTAGCTGATACTACCCTGATCGAGATGTGCCGCCATAATCTCGCGATTGGCATCTTATCCCGACTCGGCGCGGTGGAAACCCAGACCTGGAAGGAGTTGGTACGCCAAGGTGAACAAGTGGAAAACATGATCAAGCGCCTGGAAGCTGAAGAACCCCAGTACAAAAAGGGAACTTCCGAACCTACTTTCACCAAGAACCATCCTCGGTCGAAGGGAAAGGAAACCATGGCAGTCGACTCTAGTCCAGCCCCCAAGACGCCGCAACATCAGAAATCTAAGCCGCTTGGGCAGCGCCCCCAGAGGCAATACGACTTCAAGGAAGACTGGGTGGTGCCCACCTTTGACACACTCCTTTGAAGCAATAGGATCAAGCTTCCAGAGGCCACAGACCTGAAGAAGTGGGCAAGACAGATGACCCAAACTATTGCGCGTTCCACCGGTTCGTCGGCCATCCAACGGCCAAGTGTTACATCCTCAAAGACAAACTCCAGGCTCTCTTTGAGGCGGGGGTGTTGAAGAAGGAAAAGTCCAAAGAATGTGACCACTAACATGGTCACCTTGAGATTTGGAACCGCCTCCCCGCAGCCCACGCGACCTAAGGTATCATACCCATTCCCAAAGCAGAGCTGAGGATCTTTAACGCCGACCCCCACAATCAGCAGGAAAAGGGCTTGGTACCACAGACCCTACCATCAGGACAAGTCATGTGGGTTCACCCTGACCTCCTCAAAGACGAGCAGTGGACTTCCGAGCCGGCGCAGAAAGACAAACGGAGAGGTAAACCCTGCAATGTTATCTCAGCAATGCCGGATGGAATCGAACAGGGGATAGCAACCCTCACTGACTCCGAGGAAGAGGCAACAGTACTCGTCACAAGAGCAGGAAAAGATTTCGCTAAGAATTATCCCATGGTCGCAGATGACATGATGAAACAACCGGTAGGAACATCTTGGGAGAATGCCGACAAACCAAGCTCAAGCAACCCGCCCTTCCGGTTTAATGTGCTCTCGCAGCCTAGCTTAACATCCCAAAGAAGGATCACATTATAATGAGCTCCTCGTCACAAAGTCAACCCGAGGCTCGCGAGAGGCTCGCCAACTCGGTTTTACCACACACTTTTCCACCGTCCCTGAGGAAGAAACGGGGAAAAATTGTCCGCGGTGCTGCCAGTGTCCCGCAATGATCCCTCAGATCACCTTCACCCGGATGACATGCTCATCAATAGCACGCCTCACGACAGCCTCTTTACTTCACGAGTGCGTCGGCTCCTCCAAAGTGGATAGAATCCGTGGACCTGTGATCGACTTTGAGCATTATTCCCTTGACGCCATCAAGTCCCTCGGGATACCTCAGAAACGGTTGTCTGCGACGACCACCACTATCTTTGACTTCAACGCCACAGGACGCCGCCGCTTGAAAGATCCGCCAAATGCCGCTAGGCAATATGAGGACGTAGTAACCCGCTACGCCATCCACGCAGTAACCATCCTACAATATGCCGTTGGGGCGACCGTGGATCCATAACAACCGCATCGTCCCGTCTACTTTGCACCAATGCCTGAAGTACGTGGATGATAATGGTCAGGTCAAGACAGTATTTGCCGATAAACAACCCTTCAAAGGGGTGGAGAATTACTTCACCGACTCTTTGCTCTACCAAGACTCGGAGTCGGGTCGTGAAGTGCCGATCGAAGACCCGGACGACGGTAATGAAGCCGACTGTGAGTCCGAAGACAACGAGGGTCTTGTCTTTAATGACATTGAACCCATTGTAATCGGCTGCGGAGGCCTTGTTATCACCAATTCGGATGAGCCAAGCGAGCTCACCCTCAATGAAACTCCTGAATTTGCTTACTCCTCATCTAGTTCGGAAGCTAACTGTCAGGAATGCGACAACCTGGTTTCAGGGCTGACCAATAATTCGGCCCTGCATTTGCCTGTGCGTTCAGCATATGGCACTGACAAGCCCATGATCGAGTCTTCAAGGGCTGTCTTTGTCATACCCGCTCGAGGAGACTATCAACAAGAGATCATCTTCGTAAGGGTTGACATGTCCACGCATACGATGTGGGACGACTCAGAGGACGATGAACCTGACCCGCAGTTCATATACTACAGCCAGAACGCAAGGCGCATGATGGAAGGCATGGGTTACAGCTTCGTCCAGAAAGAAGGCTTGAACTACGGCAAAGGCAGGAAGACTCCAGTCCAACCCGTTCGCGTGCCAAAGGGAAAGCCCGACGATTACTACGGCAGAACGCGAAAAGGGCTGGGTTATGTCTCCTCTTCAGAATGGTACTGCCACATGGACGAGATATCCAGTGAAGCTCGCTCGGGAGATCAATCATCTACCTCCTCAGCTTGGGATTCGATGTCGTCTGGAGTCGGGTTTACAAGCCTCACGTACCAATATGACTACGGTTGATACCATTGAGGTCCAAGCAGACGATCAAATCCCGCTTCATGACGAAGCATGGGATCGTCACGTCAACGCCCAATGGGGCGGGCGTTTCGAGCAGCGAGAACCGCCCACCGAGGATAAAATTCTCCGGGTGGACATGGGAGAGGGGGCCAACCCCAAACCCATATTTATCGGGCCAGCTTACTCCCCAAGAGAGGGAAGAGCTCATATCTCTCGCCAAGGAATACATCGATGTTCACCGAACTATGAAGATATGCCCTACTTGATTCCTGTGTCGCCATGCATCGCTTTGACATCAATCCGAGGCCAAACCCGTGAAGCAAAGAAGAAAGACGGTTTCGCCCGCAGATTATGGAAGCAATTGTGGCGTATAAAAAGCTCATAAAGGCGGGCTTCATTAGGGAGGAACAAAGACCCGATTGGTGTCCAACATCGCCCCAGCTTCTAAAGAAAAATGGCACAATTAGAACTCGCCGACTATAGGGACCTCAATGCCGCTTGCCCTAAAGACGAAGCTCGCTACCTATCACGGACGCCATCATCGACAACACGTGCGGTTTCGAAGGATGTCATTCATGGACGGTTTTTCGGGGTACAACCAAATCAAAATGCACCCTGAAGATGAGAAACATACTTCGTTCAGAACTCCGATGGGAATATACTGTTACACGGTTATGCCATTCGGCCTCAAGAATGCTGGCGCAACCTATCAACGCGCCATGAGCACCATTTTCCATGACCATCTGAGAAAGACGGTCGAATGCTACGTAGATGACTTAGTTGTGAAGAGCCGTCATAAAGCCGACCACCTTGGCGACTTGAGAACGGTGTTCGACATCATGCGTAAGCACCAACTGAAAATGAACCCCACAAAATCATTCTTAGGGATGTCCAGTGGTAAATTTCTTGGTTTCGTCGTTACGACGAAGGGGGTTTATGTCGACCCCGACAAAGTCCGAGCCATCCAAGAACTCCAACCACCTAGGAATCTCAAGGAATTGAGGGGATTGCAAGGACGCTTGGCGTATATCCGAAGGTTCATCGCAAATCTCTCGGGCAAGTGCCAGCCCTTCTCCAAATTGATGAAGAAGGGGGTGTCGTTTACGTGGGATGAATCTTGCCGCCAGCGCTCGAGGAAATCGCTGCTATCTTTCGAACCCACCGCATCGCATCCCCAATCTCGGGTAAGCCGTTCCTCGTGTATGTGCGAGCGACGGAACACTCCTTGGCCGCCCTCCTAGCACAAAATGACGACGCCGGTCACGAGCAAGGCGTGTACTACCTGAGTAGGACTTTGCAAGGAGCCGAACGAAGGTACCCCATGATCGAAAAGGAGTGCCTAGCCCTGGTATTCGCAATTCAGAAAATGCGGCACTACCTCGTCGGTCAGACTATTCATGTCATCTCAAAGATGAACCCTATCCGAGTCTTCATGACACAACCCGGATCCCTAAATTGGCGCCTAGCAAGGTGGGCGCTCTTGTTGTCTCAGTACGACATCCATTTCATGCCACAGAAATCCGTCAAAGGGCAGGCCATCTGCGATCTCATGGCCAGCCACCCGATCGGGTCAAACACGGAATTATTCGAAGACATGCCAGATGAAACCCATGAGGTCGACACAACTTCACGAGAAAGAAATTGGCGGCTCTACTTCGACGGCGCGTCTCGGGTCGGGACCAGCGGGGCTATCGTGGCAGGAGTGGGGGTAGTCTTGGTCTCCCCGCAAAACCACGTGTTACCCCAGGCCTTCTCTCTAACGGAGCCATGCTCCAACAACGTGGCTGAGTACAATGCGATGCTCATTGGACTCAACCTGGCCAAAGACTTGGGGGTGAAGCACCTCGAGGCTTATGGCGATTCTCAGCTCATCGTCAGACAGATGACGGGAGAGTATGAAGTTAGAAATGATGATCTAATTCCATGCCACCGAGCGGCTATCGAAATAGCCAAATCATTTGATAGCTGATCAAGCACGGCTTCGCTCCAAGAACACGACGCAGATGCTTTGGCTTCATTGGCGCTAACTTGGCTCAACCGCTAGGAACGAGCCAAGACGCCACCGCTATGAGCCGACGCTCTTCCCACCGTAATCCGCCCGTAAGTGAACATGACTCAGACGAAACCACCGGAGGACACCCTCACAAGATCGGGTCGATCGCACTCGCCCTAACAATTACAACAGAGGTTGAATCGGGAGGCCCGCCATGGTCAACGGGCGGCTTCCATCCGTGACCTCCAATGTTGGCCGGATCGTGAAGCCGTGCTTGCACTGCGGGTTGGGGTGTATGACCCACAGGCGGGTTCGTTCGCCTTCCCCTCATCATCGGAAAGCACGATGGGTTCGTGAGTCCAAGGCCTAGCCCGAAGAGCCTCTCTTGCGCGCCAACGCCAAAGCGTCCGCCTCCGCAGCTAGAGGCCTCTTCCTAAGATCTCAAATTGCGAGACCTACCAGGAGGACCTCCTCTCGAGCCGCACAAACGCCGAAGAGAGTATTAGTAACGCCAAACCGTAAAGCGAGACAGCGCCGCCGCCGCTGTAAGCGAAGCTTAGCCACGCAGCGAGCCAATAAAGCTCGCCACCGCAAGCTCGCCAGCAGACAAAACTTGCCTGACAAACCGGCTCGCCTGAAAATAGAAAGCCCGCCTGAGTAGGCGAAATTCGCTTGAGGATCGAGACTTCGCCCGAGTGAACGAAGCCCGCCCCAAATGAACGGTGAATGTTCATCTCATCTCCAAAACTTACCAGAGGGAGTTCGAGCCGTAGCGGCCGTGGCAGCAACGACGTCAGCGTCACGCGAGGAAGAGAGAGCGGACCTCCTTCCTTTTGACACGGTCTTCTTGAAAGCCATGGCGGGAGTTCTGGTTCTCCTTGCAAGAGCTTGGGCAAAGAAGAATCTTGAGTGCAATGGCCTCTCGACAAGGAAGGAGATCAACTCTTATAGAGCGATCTCAACGGTTGAGATGCGACAGCTCACTTGATCAGACCGTTCACAACGATCCTATTCAAACAGTTCGAATCGAACGGTCAGGAATGAGGCGGACGGTTAGCATTCCGCATCTAATGGCCAAGATTTGGCGGTTCCAACATGATCTCGCCCAAACTACGGGCGAGATTTGAGCCGCTAAATCAACGACTCGATTGAGTGCATGAAAATGAAGCATCGCCGCCGATCACATTCGATACAATCTAACACGCACGCATTCACTTGAGCTAGCTTAACAAACACGCGGGCTTGTCTCACTGCCAAACGCCGAGCTCGCCTCAAACACGAGTTCGCCAAAACCTCGCCAGAGCCGTCCGAAGAGCGCAAACCATACGAAGATGGTTAGACGCTACCGACGCTGCGGGCTGCTCGTTCATTCAAAGTGTTTCAGACCATATCCAAACTTGATTTAGGTCTGAAAACTTTGAAGGGGGTCTTGTAGGCGGGAAAAATTGCCAACCCCGCCAGTCAAAGAGATGAACTCGCCTGCACGAGCTCAACAGCTTATTGGGCGAGTTCGCCTAAAACTCAAGAGCCGCCTGTCCAACAAACTCACCAAGACGAGGTTGTTCGCCGCTGAGCTCTCCCGAGCTCAAAAGCCGCTTGTTTAACAAGCTCGCCCGCACGGGGTCGTTGCTTTCGAAGAGCTCGCCTGCAAGAGCTTAAGAGCCGCCTAACGAACTCGCCCGCCCGAGGTCGCCCCGTTCGAGTGAACTCGCCTGCAAGAGCTCAAGTGCCGCTCGCACACACGAGGTCGCCCCACGCGATGAGCTCGCCCACATGAGTCCAACGCCGCCATCGGGCCAACCCCGCTCAGGCGCCAAGCACGCTTACAAGGTTCGCCGCACAACGCACCACCACACGCCGAGGGGCCCACCAGTTAGCCCCGCTTGTTCAGCAAGCTCGTCTGAGCATTTAAACAACCCTTAAGCTCGCCTGCTCGCCTGACTGAACGATGCCAATGGCGGCTTGGAGAAGTGGGCCCGCCCACTTTCCACGTCACGGGTGATGATGAGATAAGGCCCTCATCACCCCTATAGCGGTCGCATCCCGCAGCTAGAGGGCATGGCGCCCCTCACCTATTAGTGGTCACATCCCACGAAGTCAAGGAGAGGACCGCCGCTTGTCAAAGCCCGCCGATTGGGAGAACTCGCCACGCAGTTCAACCGCTACCGACGACAGCCTGGAACCGGGTCGGGCATCGCTATTCCCACGCCCATATCGCTAACCCACGCTTCACAATTATGGCACGCCAGGTACGTGCTAAAAGCCTTATAAATGGCAGTGAGCAGCCATTAGAGGGGGGGGGGCTTTTTCAGCTTTTGGAGAATTGGAGATTTAGACACTCGCGCAGGAGAGAGTTCGGAAACTTCATCAGCAACCTCTAGATCATTCGCAGCTTTGATCTGATCGTCAACGGGAAGCAATCTCGACTTGAGCATTGAGTGAAGCATCCTCTCGCCACCAAGAACCCATACAAAAGAGAAGTCAAATCAATCTTCTCTTCCTCTGTAATCGAGAGAATTTGATTGTAACCCATTCATTCAATCAATACAAACTTTTTCGACCCTACAGAAGATGGCGACCACAGTGGGAGCAACCATTCATTCGATGAACCGGTGGTGGCTAATCGCATTAAGGTTGTAGTTGGAACCGAGGTTCAAACCTTGGTCCTTGAGTTTGATCGAGTAAGTATGAGGAGTTCTTCCCGGGCATCTAGCCTGAAGACACGCAGTGTCGACGAAGTCTCAGATGAGACTTCAGCCCCGTGGCTCGTGTTGAATCTTCTCGGCGAATCTCGAGAACCAGCCTATGTCTCTCGACAAGGCTCCAAAGATAGCCAACAGCTAAGAAGTGGGTGGTTAAGCAGCCCAACCCAACCTCGAGGCCATTAGCCAAACTTTATTTCCGGGCTAACCTCGCCGCTCGTGGAAAGGCGTGATCCGCCAAGGGTCCCATTTCACGACGTACAAACAAATATTAACGACAGTAACCAAGCTCGCCGAGGGCTCGAAGCTTTGGTCTCGCTGGACGGGTTTCACTATCGCCCAAAGATGGTCAAACGAATCGAGGGTCGAATCGACGAGGAACGCCACGAACCTCGCCATTGCACCCCAAGTCGCGGAACCTCGCCTTTATCTAAGGGTTCATTCAAAACAAGACGAACGCCGCCTACCGCTAACCTCGGCCCACATGGCTAACCTCGCCATCAACGTGAGGTCCCTCCAAAAGGGATGAGCTCGCCCAAGTGGCTAACCTCGACAACGACACGAAGTCCGCTTGAAACATGACGAACTCGCCCAAGTGGCTAACCTCGCCAACAATGTGAGGTCCCCTTGAAAAGAGATGAGCTCGCCCGAGTGGCTAATCTCGCCAACAACATGAGGTTCCATCAAAACCATACAAACATCGCTTTGTTGACTAACTTCGCCATAACAAGCGCCAAAGTGATGAACCTCGCCATCATGAACCTCGACACGGGTGTCATCAAATCAAGACGGCTCGCCTGTGGATCTAATCTCGTCAGGAAGCGCCGAATGACGAACCTCGCCATTATGAACCTACCCAACAACATGAGGAACCTCGCTCAAACAACGAACCTCGCCATCATCGTGGGTTCATTTAAAACAAGACAAATGTCTCCTCACCAACCACGCCCACAAGGCTTAACATCGCCTACCGCTAACTTCGCCCCAATCAGAACTCGCCCAAGTGGCTAACCTCGCCATCAACGTGAGGTCCCTCCAAAAGGGATGAGCTCGCCAAAGTGGCTAACCTCGCCACAACGCGAGGTCCCCTTGAAGGATGGGCTCGGCCCAAGTGGCGAGCCTCGCCACAACGCGAGGTCCCCTTGAAGGATGAGCTCGGCCCAAGTGGCTAACCTCGCCACAACGTGAGATCCCCTTGAAGGATGAGCTCGCTTGAGTGGCTAATCTCGCCAAAGAACATGAGGTCCCTCTAAAAGGGATGAACTCGCCCAAGCAACTAACTTCGCCAACATGAGGCCTCCTCTAAACAGACAAACCTCGCAGGCGCTGGAACTTCGCCAAACCAAATGAGAAGACACCGCCAAGCTCGCCAACCTCTATCCGAGGGTTCGCTCGGGTATGGCTCGCTTTAATCAACCGGGGTACTCCCACTTCGATCTCCGTGAATACCTCACTCGCGAAGCTGATGCCAATCAAATGCAATCTCATTGCTACCGTGGAGAAACTCATATCGCGATGCGCTACCAATGTTCATCGACACATCAGCCGGTATTTGGCGATTATCGACCCTTCAACTAGACGAAGGCGGTTTCGCCATAAGAAACAAGCGACCAAGGTGGTCATTCCCCGAGTGACTATTAACATGGTTGGGAGAAGCGAGCAAGACCCCAACAGCAGTCTCGAATCGCCCGACCTCGAGTATTCCCTGTGGTTACGAGGGCGATTAATCAATAGTCAAGGCGCCTATCGAAGCACCCGTCTTCGTATTGGAGCGACAATCCCGTTTGACTATAGCCAATGGGCTGGGGGTACCTCTGAAGAATTTGAGAACGCCGGCATTGCCACATCTCAACCTTCAAACACTGATATAAGTGATCAAGCCAGCGTCCTCATGGCTAATAAAGAGGAAGAGATGGCAAAGAAGATCGAAGAGCAACAAGCTCTTATTCTTGCTCAACAAGAGTCTATCAGACGCTTAGAAGTAATGATGGAGAAGCTCGTCGGCAAGAAGAAAGTAGACGAGGGAGGTTCCAAATCGAAGCGAGAAGGCTATGAGCGGGATCATGATGTCCACTCAGTGTCATCTGAAGCGGAGTCGAGCCCACGCATGAAAGAGCGAGATCATAAGTTACATGATTTCCAAAAGCAGCTTGATGCCCTCAAGCTACAAGGGCGTTTTAAGGAGCTAGGGGTGTCCAGACCATATCCAATTGAATGGGATACGGTCTCCTACCCGACAAAGTTCGAGCCATTGGACCTCCTGCAGTTCGATGGCAATGGTTCTCCTACCCAACATATTTACTACTTCCAGGCGCAAACTGGACACATAATGGGAAACGATCCCGTTGTGACTCGGTTGTTCATTGGCACCCTCAAGGGGGTTGCTTTTGAATGGTTTCGCAGATTGGAACCTGGGTCCATCACTTGCTGGAAGGACATGGAAAGGCTCTTCATGGCCAGATTCTTCGACGATGACACAGGAGTATCTATGGCAACCCTGCTAGCTGTAAAGCAGAGGAAGAAAGAATCTGTGAGCAACTTTGTCAATAGATTCAGGAACCGATCGCTGCGTGCCCGTGATCGGATTTCCGAGGCCACTCTCATCGAGATGTGTCGGAATAATCTCTCCATCAACATCTTGTCTAATATGGGCGCTGTCGTAGCTCGCTCGTGGAAAGACTTAACCCGCCAAGGAGAACAAGTCGAGAGCGTGCTCAAGCGCATAGAGGCTGAAGAGCTATTTGAATTTCGAGGAGGTGACGACCAAGATACCTTGGTGGTGGCGACCGCTTCCTCATCAAAACTCTTTTCAAGTAAGCCCCTGATGGCATCTGCTGAGCTCGTCAACGCGGAACCAAGCTATGGGACCGACTGTGAAGACTCGGCTACATTTGGCCAAAGATGATCGTTGAGGCTTATATGCATCAATCGCTGGAAGACCAGCATCCGACGGCAAATTCTTGAAGAAGCACTACCCGTAGTCTTCTTTCAAACTCCCACTAAGTTGTCATGTTAACAATCACCTCTGATAACCAATTTCCTCCAAATTCTCTCGCCAATCCTCGTCAATAGGATGGCGGGACCCCAAAACTATCATGTTAACAATCACCTCTGATAGTTCCTCAAGATTTCTCCACAATCCTCTCAAACAGATGACGGACCACTCCCACTGTCATGTTAATATTACACCTCTGACAAATCAACTTACCAATCCTCTTCAATGGGATGGCAGGTCCTCAGAGTCGCTCCGTCGCGACAATCTTGTCATGTTGACATTACACCTCTGACAAATTCTCCAATCCTCGCCAATAGGATGGTGGGTCCTCAAAGTCGCCCGACGCGACAATCTTGTCTGTTAACAATCACCTCGACAAATTCTCCAATCCTCACAATAGGATGGTGGGTCCTCAAAGTCGCCCGATCACACAATCTTGTCGGGTTAACAATCACCTCGACAAATTCTCCAATCCTCGTCAATAGGATGGTGGGTCCTCAAAGTCGCCCGATCGCGACAATCTTGTCTGTTAACAATCACCTCTAACAAATTCTCCTCCAATCCTCGCCAATAGATGGTGGGTCCACATAACCGCCATGTTAATACCACCTTCGATACAAGACCGCTATTCCCAAGAATGACATTTTCCGATCACAATCGCCATACCTCTATGTCAGCGAGCGACTGATCATTTCCATATCGCCACTTGTCCGAGTGACTTTGGGTTAGATAGTGGTTAACCAAGCAATATACCCCTATCAACTCCCTCACCGAATAGTGGCCTACCATGCGATGTGCCTCTATTTCAACCATAGTCGCTATACTCCCATGTCATCAATCCACTCGCTACTCCCCACGTAATCATTTCCTAAATGATTTTGTTCGTAATCACCGCTGTTATACTCTCACGCCATCGAACAACTTGATTGCTTTTTATCGCGATCGCTATACTTTTATGTCATCAACAATTCGATCATTTCCACATAGTGGCCTACCATGCGATGTGCCTCTATTTCAACCATAGTCGCTATACTCCCATGTCATCAATCCACTCGCTACTCCCCACGTAATCATTTCCTAAATGATTTTGTTCGTAATCACCGTTGTTATACTCTCACGCCATCAACAACTTGATTGCTTTTTGATCGCGATCGTTATACTTTTATGTCACCAACGATTCGATCATTTCCACATAGTGGCCTACCATGCATGTGCCTCTATTTCAACCATAGTCGTTATACTCCCATGTCACCGAATCCACTCGCTACTCCCCATAGAATTATTTCCTAAATGATTTTGTTCGTAATCACTGTTGTTATACTCTCACGCCATCGAACAACTTGATTGCTTTTTGATCGCATCGCTATACTTTTATGTCAATGAACGATTCGATCATTTCCACATAGTGGCCTACCATGCGATGTGCCTCTATTTCAACCATAGTCGCTATACTCCCATGTCATCAATCCACTCGCTACTCCCCACGTAATCATTTCCTAAATGATTTTGTTCGTAATCACCGTTGTTATACTCTCACGCCACCAACAACTTGATTGCTTTTTGATCGCGATCGTTATACTTTTATGTCACTGAACGATTCGATCATTTCCACATAGTGGCCTACCATGCGATGTGCCTCTATTTCAACCATAGTCGTTATACTCCCATGTCACCGAATCCACTCGCTACTCCCCACGTAATCATTTCCTAAATGATTTTGTTCGAATCATCGTTGTTATACTCTCACGTCACTAAACAACTTGATTGCTTTTTGATCGCGATCGTTATACTTTTATGTCACTGAACGATTCGATCATTTCCACATAGTGGCCTACCATGCGATGTGCCTCTATTTCAACCATAGTCGTTATACTCCCATGTCACTGAACGACTCAGCTACTCCCACATGATCATTTCCTAAATGATTTTGTTCGTAATCACTGTTGTTATACTCCCACGTCACTGAACAACTTGATTGCTTTTTGATCGCGATCGTTATACTTTTATGTCACTGAACGATTCGATCATTTCCACATAATGGCCTACCATGCGATGTGCCACTATTCTGGGTTCGTCTTTGCCCTAAGAGAAGACAAAGCAGGGTTCGTCTTTGCCCCAAGAGAAGACAAAGTCTACACGCACGGCCAATCCACGTGTAGCCAGTTGTTATTAAACAACAACTGAATCTATGTCTCTCGGACATAGGGGACTTTATCTCGGTCTCCCATTCGAGATTAGTATACGTCTAACACACGTGGCCGGGTAGTCTATTCCCGTGAGAAAGACGAAGTCTACGTATTCAACATCGTAGCACTAAGAAAGTTAACTCTCTTAGCACAACGTTACATGTGGGACGGACCTAGACAATCCGCATGCTAGCCCGATTCAAACGGTAATCGGTAAAGGCACATCAAATCCGTTGATAGCTGGGGGTTTGCTAAAAATCCTAGAGGGCGATCATTAGCTGCAAGTGAAGAGTTCAAATTTACTGTGTTCACTAGAAGGTTCTCGTCCGCACGCCACCATTTTACAAGTCTTCATATCCAAAGTGTTCCACTCCATTCAACCACATTCAAGTCTCAAAACTTTGAGGGGTTTTGTAGGCACAAAATTGCCTTAATCCCTACACAAAGAACTCGAATGAGCAAAAGAGCTTAAGGGTCCATCTCGAGTGAAGTCAGTCCGCCTAAAGGTTAAGTTCACCAATGCTTGACTTTACAAAATAGACAAAAGTGCCGATATCTCTCAAACCGAAGGAATTGGGCAAAATGACCGAGCAAACCGAACCCTTCAATCCTCGAGTCGCCCGTCGCGACAATCTTGTCATGTTGACATTACACCTCGACAAATTCCCTCCAATCCTCGCCAATAGATGGTGGGTCCTCAAAGTCGCCCGATCGCGACAATCTTGTCTGTTAACAATCACCTCGACAAATTCCCTCCAATCCTCGCCAATAGGATGGTGGGTCCTCAAAATCGCTCGATCGCGACAATCTTGTCGTTAACAATCACCTTCGACAAATTCTCCAATCCTCGCCAATAGGATGGTGGGTCCTCAAAGTCGCCCGATCGCGACAATCTTGTCTGTTAACAATCACCTCGACAAATTCTCCAATCCTCGCCAATAGGATGGTGGGTCCACATAATCGCTATGTTAACAAATACCTCGATACAAGACCGCTATTCCCCAGAATGACATTTTCCAATCACGGTCGTCATACCTCTATGTCATCGAACGATTCGATCATTTCCATATCGCCACTTGTCCGAGTGACTTTGGGTTAGATAGTGGTTAACCAAGCAATATACCCCTATCAACTCCCTCACGAATAGTGGCCTACCATGCGATGTGCCTCTATTTCAACCATAGTCGTTATACTCCCATGTCGAGCGACTTCAGTTACCCCATAGAATCATTTCCTAAATGATTTTGTTAAGTAATCCTTGTTGTTATACTCTCCGTCCTTTGAACAACTTGATTGCTTTTGATCGCGATCGTTATACTTTTATGTCCTTTGAGCGATTCGATCATTTCCACATAGTGGCCTACCATCGATGTGCCTCTATTTCAACCATAGTCGTTATACTCCCATGTCCTTTGAGCATTTCGGTTACCCCGAGAATCATTTCCTAAATAATTTTGTTCGTAATCACCGTTGTTATACTCTCACGCCACCAACAACTTGATTGCTTTTGATCGCGACGTTATACTTTTATGTCAATGAACGATTCGATCATTTCCACATAGTGGCCTACCATGCGATGTGCTCTATTTCAACCATAGTCGCTATACTCCCATGTCATCAATCCACTCGCTACTCCCCACGTAATCATTTCCTAAATGATTTTGTTCGTAATCACCGCTGTTATACTCTCACGCCATCAACAACTTGATTGCTTTTGATCGCATCGTTATACTTTTATGTCATCAACGATTCGATCATTTCCACATAGTGGCCTACCATGCGATGTGCCTCTATTTCAACCATAGTCGTTATACTCCCATGTCACCAATCCACTCGCTACTCCCCACGTAATCATTTCCTAAATGATTTTGTTCGAATCACCGTTGTTATACTCTCACGCCATCAACAACTTGATTGCTTTTGATCGCGATCGTTATACTTTTATGTCACCGAACGATTCGATCATTTCCACATAGTGGCCTACCATGCGATGTGCCTCTATTTCAACCATAGTCGTTATACTCCCATGTCACCGAATCCACTCGCTACTCCCCACGTAATCATTTCCTAAATGATTTTGTTCGTAATCACCGCTGTTATACTCTCACGCCATCGAACAACTTGATTGCTTTTGATCGCGATCGTTATACTTTTATGTCACCGAACGATTCGATCATTTCCACATTGTGGCCTACCATGCGATGTGCTCTATTTCAACCATAGTCGCTATACTCCCATGTCATCAATCCACTCGCTACTCCCCACGTAATCATTTCCTAAATGATTTTGTTCGTAATCACCGTTGTTATACTCTCACGCCACCAACAACTTGATTGCTTTTGATCGCGACGTTATACTTTTATGTCATCGAACGATTCGATCATTTCCACATAGTGGCCTACCATGCGATGTGCTCTATTTCAACCATAGTCGCTATACTCCCATGTCACCAATCCACTCGCTACTCCCCACGTAATCATTTCTAAATGATTTTGTTCGTAATCACCGTTGTTTTACTCTCACGCCAATGAACAACTTGATTGCTTTTGATCGCGATCGTTATACTTTTATGTCATCAACGATTCGATCATTTTCACATAGTGGCCTACCATGCGATGTGCTCTATTTCAACCATAGTCGCTATACTCCCATGTCATCAACGACTCGCCTACTCCCACATGATCATTTCCTAAATGATTTTGTTCGTAATCACCGCTGTTATACTCTCACGCCACCAACAACTTGATTGCTTTTGATCGCGATCGTTATACTTTTATGTCAATCAACGATTCGATCATTTCCACATAATGGCCTACCATGCGATGTGCCACTATTCGGGTTCGCTTTTGCCCTAAGATAAGACAAAGCGTGGTTCGCCTTTGCCCCAAGAGAAGACAAATTCTCCAACTCGCCAATAGGATGGTGGTCCTCAAAGTCGCTCGATCGCGACAATCTTGTCTGTTAACAATCACCTCTCGACAAATTCCAACTCCAACTCGCCAATAGGATGGTGGTCCTCAAAGTCGCTCGATCGCGACAATCTTGTCTGTTAACAATCACCTTCGACAAATTCTCCAACTCGCCAATAGGATGGTGGTCCTCAAAGTCGCCCGATCGCGACAATCTTGTCGGGTTAACAATCACCTTCGACAAATTCTCCAACTCGCCAATAGGATGGTGGTCCTCAAAGTCGCCCGATCGCGACAATCTTGTCTGTTAACAATCACCTCGACAAATTCTCCAATCCTCGCCAATAGGATGGTGGGTCCACATCTTGTCATGTTGACATTACACCTCGACAAATTCTCCAATCCTCGCCAATAGGATGGTGGGTCCACATCTTGTCATGTTGACATTACACCTCGACAAATTCCCCTCAATCCTCGCCAATAGGATGGTGGGTCCACATCTTGTCATGTTGACATTACACCTCGACAAATTCCAACTCAATCCTCGTCAATAGGATGGTGGGTCCACATCTTGTCATGTTGACATTACACCTCGACAAATTCTCCAACTCGCCAATAGGATGGTGGTCCTCAAAGTCGCCCGATCGCACAATCTTGTCGGTTAACAATCACCTCGACAAATTCCAACTCCAACTCGCCAATAGGATGGTGGGTCCTCAAAGTCGCTCGATCGCGACAATCTTGTCGGTTAACAATCACCTCGACAAATTCCTCCAATCCTCGTCAATAGGATGGTGGTCCTCAAAGTCGCTCCGATCGCGACAATCTTGTCGGTTAACAATCACCTCGACAAATTCTCCAACTCGCCAATAGGATGGTGGTCCTCAAAGTCGCTCCGATCGCGACAATCTTGTCTGTTAACAATCACCTTCGACAAATTCTCCAACTCGCCAATAGGATGGTGGGTCCACATCTTGTCATGTTGACATTACACCTCGACAAATTCCAACTCAATCCTCGTCAATAGGATGGTGGGTCCTCAAAGTCGCTCCGATCGCGACAATCTTGTCGGTTAACAATCACCTTCGACAAATTCTCCAACTCGCCAATAGGATGGTGGTCCTCAAAGTCGCCCGATCGCACAATCTTGTCGGGTTAACAATCACCTCGACAAATTCCAACTCAATCCTCGTCAATAGGATGGTGGTCCTCAAAGTCGCCCGATCGCACAATCTTGTCTGTTAACAATCACCTCTCGACAAATTCTCCAATCCTCGCCAATAGGATGGTGGTCCTCAAAGTCGCCCGATCGCGACAATCTTGTCTGTTAACAATCACCTCTCGACAAATTCCAACTCCAACTCGCCAATAGGATGGTGGGTCCTCAAAGTCGCCCGATCGGACAATCTTGTCTGTTAACAATCACCTCTCGACAAATTCCTCCAATCCTCGCCAATAGGATGGTGGGTCCTCAAAGTCGCCCGATCGCGACAATCTTGTCTGTTAACAATCACCTCGACAAATTCTCCAATCCTCGCCAATAGGATGGTGGGTCCACATAATCACATGTTAATAAATACCTCGACACAAGACCGCTATTCCCAAGAATGACATTTTCCGATCCACGGTCGTCATACCTCTATGTCAATGAACGATTCGATCATTTCCATATCGCCACTTGTCCGAGTGACTTTGGGTTAGATAGTGGTTAACCAAGCAATATACCCTATCAACTCCTCACCAATAGTGGCCTACCATGCGATGTGCCTCTATTTCAACCATAGTCGCTATACTCCCATGTCATCGAATCCACTCGCTACTCCCCACGTAATCATTTCCTAAATGATTTTGTTCGAATCACCGTTGTTATACTCTCACGCCATCAACAACTTGATTGCTTTTGATCGCGATCGTTATACTTTTATGTCACCAACGATTCGATCATTTCCACATAGTGGCCTACCATGCGATGTGCCTCTATTTCAACCATAGTCGTTATACTCCCATGTCATCGAATCCACTCGCTACTCCCCACGTAATCATTTCCTAAATAATTTTGTTCGTAATCACCGCTGTTATACTCTCACGCCATCAACAACTTGATTGCTTTTGATCGCGACGTTATACTTTTATGTCAATGAACGATTCGATCATTTCCACATAGTGGCCTACCATGCGATGTGCTCTATTTCAACCATAGTCGTTATACTCCCATGTCATCGAATCCACTCGCTACTCCCCACGTAATCATTTCCTAAATGATTTTGTTCGTAATCACCGTTGTTATACTCACGCCATCAACAACTTGATTGCTTTTGATCGCGACGTTATACTTTTATGTCACCGAACGATTCGATCATTTCCACATAGTGGCCTACCATGCGATGTGCTCTATTTCAACCATAGTCGCTATACTCCCATGTCACCAACGACTTAGTTACCCCTACGTAATCATTTCCTAAATGATTTTGTTCGTAATCACCGCTGTTATACTCTCACGCCATCAACAACTTGATTGCTTTTGATCGCATCGTTATACTTTTATGTCATCGAACGATTCGATCATTTCCACATAGTGGCCTACCATGATGTGCCTCTATTTCAACCATAGTCGCTATACTCCCATGTCACCAACGACTTAGTTACCCCTACGTAATCATTTCCTAAATGATTTTGTTCGAATCACCGTTGTTATACTTCACGCCATCAACAACTTGATTGCTTTTGATCGCGATCGTTATACTTTTATGTCACCGAACGATTCGATCATTTCCACATAGTGGCCTACCATGCGATGTGCCTCTATTTCAACCATAGTCGCTATACTCCCATGTCATCAATCCACTCGCTACTCCCCACGTAATCATTTCCTAAATGATTTTGTTCGTAATCACCGTTGTTATACTCTCACGCCATCAACAACTTGATTGCTTTTTGATCGCGATCGTTATACTTTTATGTCATCAACGATTCGATCATTTCCACATAATGGCCTACCATGCGATGTGCCACTATTACGGGTTCGTCTTTGCCTAAGAGACAAAGCGGGGTTCGTCTTTGCCCCAAGAGAAGACAAAGTCTACGCCGCGGCCAATCCGCGTGTAGCGGTTGTTATTAAACAACAACTGAATCTATGTCTCTCGGACATAGGGGACTTTATCTCGGTCTCCCATTGAGATTAGTCGTCTAACACATGTGGCGGGGTAGTCTATTCTGTGAGAAAGGCGAAGTCAGCGTATTCAACATCGTAGCACTAAGAAGTTAACTCTCTTAGCACAGCGTTACATGTGGGGCGGACCTAGACAATCGCATGCTAGCGATTCAAGCGGTGTCGGTAAAGGCACATCAAATCCGTTGATAGGCTGGGGTTTGCTAAAATCCTAGAAGCGATCATTAGGCGCAAGTGAAGAATTCAAATTCTTGTGTTCACTAGAAGGTTCCTCGCTCGATCGCCGCGACCATTTTACAAGTCTTCATATCCAAAGTGTTCGGACTCCATTCAACCACATTCAAGTCTCAAAACTTTGAGGGGTTTTGTAGACAATAAAATTGCCTTAATCCCTACACAAAGAACTCGAAATGAGCAAAAGAGCTTAAGGGTCCATCCGAGTGAAGTCAGGTCGCCTAAAGATTAAGTTCACACGAATGCTTGACTTTACAAAATAGACAAAGTCTTTGATATCTCTCAAACCGAAGGAATTGGGCAAAATGGCCGGAGCAAACCGAACCCTTCAATCCTCGAGTAAACAAAGTCGCGACAATCTTGTCATGTTGACATTACACCTCTGACAAATTCCCCTTCCAATCCTCGTCAATAGGATGGTGGGTCCTCAAAGTCGCTCCGATCGCGACAATCTTGTCGGTTAACAATCACCTCTGACAAATTCCCCTTCCAATCCTCGTCAATAGGATGGTGGGTCCTCAAAGTCGCTCCGATCGCGACAATCTTGTCGGGTTAACAATCACCTCTGACAAATTCCCCTTCCAATCCTCGCCAATAGGATGGTGGGTCCACATGCTTGTCATGTTAGCGATCACCTCGGCGGTCGACCGTCATTCCATAAATGACATTTTCGATCACGGTCGTCATACCTCTATGTCAGCGAGCGACGATCATTTCCATATCGTCACTTGTCAGAGTGACTTTGGGTTAGATAGTGGTTAACCAAGCAATATACCCTATCAACTCCCTCACGAATAGTGGCCTACCATGCGATGTGCCTCTATTTCAACCATAGTCGTTATACTCCCATGTCAGCTGAGCGACTTCGGTTACCCCAGAATCATTTCCTAAATGATTTTGTTGCGTAATCCTTGTTGTTATACTCTCCGTCAGCGAACAACTTGATTGCTTTTTGATCGCGATCGTTATACTTTTATGTCCTTTGAGCGATTCGATCATTTCCACATAGTGGCCTACCATGCGATGTGCCTCTATTTCAACCATAGTCGTTATACTCCAT
Organism: Asparagus setaceus; assembly: GCA_012295165.1. Lineage (NCBI taxonomy): Eukaryota > Viridiplantae > Streptophyta > Magnoliopsida > Asparagales > Asparagaceae > Asparagus > Asparagus setaceus. The sequence continues at coordinate 18,835,124 of CM022709.1, read as the reverse complement.
GTCCTTTGAGCGACTTCGGTTACCCCGAATCATTTCCTAAATAATTTTGTTCGTAATCCTTGTTGTTATACTCTCCGTCAGCGAACAACTTGATTGCTTTTTGATCGCGATCGTTATACTTTTATGTCAGCTGAGCGATTGATCATTTCCACATAGTGGCCTACCATGCGATGTGCCTCTATTTCAACCATAGTCGTTATACTCCCATGTCAGCTGAGCGACTTCGGTTACCCCAGAATCATTTCCTAAATGATTTTGTTCGTAATCCTTGTTGTTATACTCTCCGTCCTTTGAACAACTTGATTGCTTTTTGATGCGATCGTTATACTTTTATGTCAGCGAGCGATTGATCATTTCCACATAGTGGCCTACCATGCGATGTGCCACTATTCTGGGTTCGTCTTTGCCCTAAGAGAAGACAAAGCAGGGTTCGTCTTTGCCCCAAGAGAAGACAAAGTCTACACGCACGGCCAATCCACGTAGCCAGTTGTTATTAAACAACAACTGAATCTATGTCTCTACATAGGGGACTTTATCTCGTCTCCCATTCGAGATTAGTCTACGCCTAACACATGTATGTGGTAGTCTATTCCCGTGAGAAAGACGAAGTCTACGTATTCAACATCGTAGCACTAAGAAAGTTAACTCTCTTAGCACAACGTTACATGTGGGACGGACCTAGACAATCCGCATGCTAGCCCGATTCAAACGGTAATCGGTAAAGGCACATCAAACTGCTGATAGTCGGGGTTTGCTAAAATCCTAGAGAGCCATCATTAGTCGCAAGTGAAGAATTCAAATTTACCGTGTTCACTAGAAGGTTCTCGCCCGCCTCAAGACGCCACCATTTTACAAGTCTTCATATCCAAAGTGTTCCGCACTCCATTCAACCACATTCAAGTCTGAAAACTTTGGAGGGGGTTTTGTAGACAATAAAAATTGCCTTAATCCCTACACAGCAACTCGAAATGAGCAAAAGAGCTTAAGGGTCCATCTGAGTGAAGTCAGGTCCGCCTAAAGATTAAGTTCACCTGAATGCTTGACTTTACAAAATAGACAAAAGTGCTGATATCTCTCAAACCGGAAGGAATTGGCAAAATGACCGGAGCAAACCGAACCCTTCAATCCTCGAGTCGCTCGTCGCGACAATCTTGTCATGTTGACATTACACCTCTGACAAATTCCCCCTCCAATCCTCGTCAATAGGATGGTGGGTCCTCAAAGTCGCCCGATCGCGACAATCTTGTCTGTTAACAATCACCTTCGACAAATTCTCCAACTCGCCAATAGGATGGTGGGTCCTCAAAGTCGCCCGATCGCGACAATCTTGTCGGGTTAACAATCACTCGACAAATTCCCCTCAATCCTCGTCAATAGGATGGTGGGTCCACATAACTGCCATGTTAATCACCACTGATACAAGACCGCTATTCCCAAGAAATGACATTTTCCGATCACACGCCATACCTCTATGTCATCAACGATTCGATCATTTCCATATCGCCACTTGTCCGAGTGACTTTGGGTTAGATAGTGGTTAACCAAGCAATATACCCTATCAACTCCCTCACGAATAGTGGCCTACCATGCGATGTGCCTCTATTTCAACCATAGTCGTTATACTCCCATGTCATCAATCCACTCGCTACTCCCCTACGTAATCATTTCCTAAATGATTTTGTTCGAATCACCGTTGTTATACTCTCACGCCATCAACAACTTGATTGCTTTTTGATGCGATCGTTATACTTTTATGTCAATCAACGATTCGATCATTTCCACATAGTGGCCTACCATGCGATGTGCCTCTATTTCAACCATAGTCGCTATACTCCCATGTCACCGAATCCACTCGCTACTCCCCTACGTAATCATTTCCTAAATAATTTTGTTCGTAATCACCGTTGTTATACTCTCCGTCCTGAACAACTTGATTGCTTTTTGATCGCGACGTTATACTTTTATGTCAATGAACGATTCGATCATTTCCACATAGTGGCCTACCATGCATGTGCCTCTATTTCAACCATAGTCGTTATACTCCCATGTCACCGAATCCACTCGCCATCCCCACGTAATCATTTCCTAAATGATTTTGTTCGTAATCACCGCTGTTATACTCTCACGCCATCAACAACTTGATTGCTTTTTGATCGCGATCGTTATACTTTTATGTCACTGAACGATTCGATCATTTCCACATAGTGGCCTACCATGCGATGTGCCACTATTCTGGGTTCGTCTTTGCCCTAAGAGAAGACAAAGCAGGGTTCGTCTTTGCCCCAAGAGAAGACAAAGTCTACACGCACGGCCAATCCACGTGTAGCCAGTTGTTATTAAACAACAACTGAATCTATGTCTCTCGGACATAGGGGACTTTATCTCGGTCTCCCATTCGAGATTAGTCTACGTCTAACACACGTGGCCGGGTAGTCTATTCCCGTGAGAAAGACGAAGTCAACGTATTCAACATCGTAGCACTAAGAAAGTTAACTCTCTTAGCACAACGTTACATGTGGGACGGACCTAGACAATCCGCATGCTAGCCCGATTCAAACGGTAATCGGTAAAGGCACATCAAACTGCTGATAGTCGGGGTTTGCTAAAATCCTAGAGGGCGATCATTAGTCGCAAGTGAAGAATTCAAATTCTTGTGTTCACTAGAAGGTTCTCGCCCGCCCCATCGACGGCCACATTTTACAAGTCTTCATATCCAAAGTGTTCCGCACTCCATTCAACCACATTCAAGTCCGAAACTTTGAGGGGGTTTTGTAGGCAATAAAATTGCCTTAATCCTACGACAACTTCGGAATGAGCAAAAGAGCTTAAGGGTCCATCTCGAGGAAGTCGTCCGCCTAAAGGTTAAGTTCACCTGAATGCTTGACTTTACAAAATAGACAAAAGTGCTGATATCTCTCAAACCGGAAGGAATTGGGCAAAATGACCGGAGCAAACCGAACCCTTCAATCCTCAGAGTCGCTCCGTCGCGACAATCTTGTCATGTTGACATTACACCTCTGACAAATTCCCCCTCCAATCCTCGTCAATAGGATGGTGGGTCCTCAAAGTCGCTCCGATCGCGACAATCTTGTCGGGTTAACAATCACCTCTGACAAATTCCCCCTCCAATCCTCGCCAATAGGATGGTGGGTCCTCAAAGTCGCCCGATCAGCGACAATCTTGTCTGTTAACAATCACCTCGACAAATTCCTCCAACTCGCCAATAGATGGTGGGTCCTCAAAGTCGCCCGACGCGACAATCTTGTCGGTTAACAATCACTCGACAAATTCTCCAATCCTCGCCAATAGGATGGTGGGTCCACATAATCATATGTTATCAGCCACTCGATACAAGACCGCTATTCCCAAGAATGACATTTTCCGACATACTGCCATACCTCTATGTCAATGAACGATTCGATCATTTCCATATCGCCACTTGTCCGAGTGACTTTGGGTTAGATAGTGGTTAACCAAGCAATATACCCCTATCAACTCCCTCACCGAATAGTGGCCTACCATGATGTGCCTCTATTTCAACCATAGTCGCTATACTCCCATGTCAATGAATCCACTTAGTTACCCCCACGTAATCATTTCCTAAATGATTTTGTTCGTAATCACCGTTGTTATACTCTCACGCCATCAACAACTTGATTGCTTTTTGATCGCGACGTTATACTTTTATGTCAATCAACGATTCGATCATTTCCACATAGTGGCCTACCATGATGTGCCTCTATTTCAACCATAGTCGTTATACTCCCATGTCATCAATCCACTCGCTACTCCCCACGTAATCATTTCCTAAATGATTTTGTTCATAATCACCGTTGTTATACTCTCACGCCAATGAACAACTTGATTGCTTTTTGATCGCGATCGTTATACTTTTATGTCACCGAACGATTCGATCATTTCCACATAGTGGCCTACCATGCGATGTGCCTCTATTTCAACCATAGTCGCTATATACTCCCATGTCATCAACGACTAAGTTACCCCCTACGTAATCATTTTCTAAATGATTTTGTTCGAATCACCGTTGTTATACCCTCACGCCATCAACAACTTGATTGCTTTTTGATCGCGACGTTATACTTTTATGTCACCAACGATTCGATCATTTCCACATAGTGGCCTACCATGCGATGTGCCTCTATTTCAACCATAGTCGCTATACTCCCATGTCATCAATCCACTCGCTACTCCCCACGTAATCATTTCCTAAATGATTTTGTTCGTAATCAATGTTGTTATACTCTCACGCCACCAACAACTTGATTGCTTTTTGATCGAGATCGTTATACTTTTATGTCACCGAACGATTCGATCATTTCCACATAGTGGCCTACCATGCATGTGCCTCTATTTCAACCATAGTCGCTATACTCCCATGTCAATGAACCACTCGCTACTCCCCACGTAATCATTTCCTAAATGATTTTGTTCGTAATCACCGTTGTTATACTCTCACGCCACCGAACAACTTGATTGCTTTTTGATCGCGATCGCTATACTTTTATGTCACCGAACGATTCGATCATTTCCACATAGTGGCCTACCATGATGTGCCTCTATTTCAACCATAGTCGTATACTCCCATGTCAATGAACCACTCGCTACTCCCCACGTAATCATTTCCTAAATGATTTTGTTCGTAATCACCGTTGTTATACTCTCACGCCATCGAACAACTTGATTGCTTTTTGATCGCATCGTTATACTTTTATGTCACTAAACGATTCGATCATTTCCACATAGTGGCCTACCATGCGATGTGCCTCTATTTCAACCATAGTCGCTATACTCCCATGTCATCAATCCACTCGCTACTCCCCACGTAATCATTTCCTAAATGATTTTGTTCATAATCACCGCTGTTATAATCTCACGCCATCAACAACTTGATTGCTTTTTGATCGCGATCGCTATACTTTTATGTCACTAAACGATTCGATCATTTCCACATAGTGGCCTACCATGCATGTGCCTCTATTTCAACCATAGTCGCTATACTCCCATGTCATCAACGACTAAGTTACCCCTACGTAATCATTTCCTAAATGATTTTGTTCGTAATCACCGTTATACTCTCACGCCACCGAACAACTTGATTGCTTTTTGATCGCGATCGTTATACTTTTATGTCACCGAACGATTCGATCATTTCCACATAGTGGCCTACCATGCGATGTGCCTCTATTTCAACCATAGTCGCTATACTCCCATGTCACCGAATCCACTCGCATCCCCTACGTAATCATTTCCTAAATGATTTTGTTCGTAATCACCGTTGTTATACTCTCACGCCACGTAACAACTTGATTGCTTTTTGATCGCGACGTTATACTTTTATGTCACCGAACCATTCGATCATTTCCACATAGTGGCCTACCATGCGATGTGCCTCTATTTCAACCATAGTCGCTATACTCCCATGTCAATCAATCCACTCGCTACCCCCACGTAATCATTTCCTAAATGATTTTGTTCGTAATCACCGTTGTTATACTCTCACGCCAATCAACAACTTGATTGCTTTTGATCGCGATCGTTATACTTTTATGTCAGCGAGCGATTGATCATTTCCATAGTGGCCTACCATGCGATGTGCCTCTATTTCAACCATAGTCGTTATACTCCCATGTCAGCTGAGCGACTTCGGTTACCCCAGCGAATCATTTCCTAAATGATTTTGTTAAATAATCACTGTTGTTATACTCTCCGTCGAACAACTTGATTGCTTTTGATCGCGATCGTTATACTTTTATGTCGCTGAGCGATTCGATCATTTCCATAGTGGCCTACCATGCGATGTGCCTCTATTTCAACCATAGTCGTTATACTCCCATGTCCTTTGAGCGACTCGGTTACCCCAGAATCATTTCCTAAATGATTTTGTTGCGTAATCCTTGTTGTTATACTCTCCGTCCTTTGAACAACTTGATTGCTTTTTGATGCGATCGTTATACTTTTATGTCAGCTGAGCGATTGATCATTTCCACATAGTGGCCTACCATGCGATGTGCCTCTATTTCAACCATAGTCGTTATATTCCCATGTCATCAACGACTCAAGCATTCCCCACGTAATCATTTCCTAAATGATTTTGTTCGTAATCCTTGTTATACTCTCACGCCATCGAACAACTTGATTGCTTTTGATCGCATCGTTATACTTTTATGTCACCGAACCATTCGATCATTTCCACATAGTGGCCTACCATGCGATGTGCCTCTATTTCAACCATAGTCGCTATATTCCCATGTCCTTTGAGCGACTCGGCTACTCCCACATGATCATTTCCTAAATGATTTTGTTCGTAATCACCGTTGTTATACTCTCACGCCAATCAACAACTTGATTGCTTTTGATCGCGATCGTTATACTTTTATGTCATCAACGATTCGATCATTTCCACATAATGGCCTACCATGCGATGTGCCACTATTACGGGTTCGTCTTTGCCCTAAGAGAAGAAAAAGGTGGTTCGCCTTTGCCCCAAGAGAAGACAAAGTCTACACGCACGCCAACTATCGCAGCCGCTTGTTATTAAACAACAAGCGAATCTATGTCTCTGACATAGGGACTTTATCTCGTCTCCCATTCGAGATTAGTCTACGTCTAACACTGCGTGGCGGGTAGTCTATTCCCGTGAGAAAGACGAAGTCACGATTCAACATCGTAGCACTAAGAAAGTTAACTCTTAGCACAACGCTACATGTGGGACGGACCTAGACAATCCGCATGCTAGCCCGATTCAAGCGGTGTCGGTAAAGGCACATCAAATCCGTTGATAGGCGGGGTTTGCTAAAATCCTAGAGGGCGATCATTATCGCAAGTGAAGAGTTCAAATTCTTGTGTTCACTAGAAGGTTCCTCGCTCGATGCACGGCCACCATTTTACAAGTCTTCATATCCAAAGTGTTCGGACTCCATTCAACCACATTCAAGTCCAAAACTTTGAGGGGTTTTGTAGGCAATAAAAATTGCCTTAATCCCTACACAAAGAACTCTAATGAGCAAAAGAGCTTAAAGGTCCATCTCGAGTGAAGTCAGTCCGCCTAAAGGTTAAGTTCACCAATGCTTGACTTTACAAAATAGACAAAAGTGCCGATATCTCTCAAACCTAAGGAATTGGGCAAAATGACCGAGCAAACCGAACCCTTCAACCTCGAGTCGCCCGTCGCGACAATCTTGTCATGTTGACATTACACCTCGACAAATTCTCCAACTCGCCAATAGGATGGTGGGTCCTCAAAGTCGCTCGATCGCGACAATCTTGTCGTTAACAATCACCTCGACAAATTCTCCAATCCTCGCCAATAGGATGGTGGGTCCTCAAAGTCGCCCGATCGCGACAATCTTGTCGGGTTAACAATCACCTCGACAAATTCTCCAACTCGCCAATAGGATGGTGGGTCCTCAAAGTCGCCCGATCGCGACAATCTTGTCGTTAACAATCACCTCTCGACAAATTCTCCAATCCTCGCCAATAGGATGGTGGGTCCACATAATCGCCATGTTAATAAGCCATCTCGACACAAGACCGCTATTCCCCGAAATGACATTTTCCGATCCGGTCGTCATACCTCTATGTCATCGAACGACTGATCATTTCCATATCGCCACTTGTCCGAGTGACTTTGGGTTAGATAGTGGTTAACCAAGCAATATACCCTATCAACTCCCTCACCGAATAGTGGCCTACCATGCGATGTGCCTCTATTTCAACCATAGTCGTATACTCCCATGTCAATGAACGACTCGCTACTCCCCACGTAATCATTTCCTAAATGATTTTGTTCGTAATCACTGTTGTTATACTCTCACGTCACTGAACAACTTGATTGCTTTTTGATCGCGATCGTTATACTTTTATGTCACTAAACGATTCGATCATTTCCACATAGTGGCCTACCATGCGATGTGCCTCTATTTCAACCATAGTCGTTATACTCCCATGTCACTGAACGACTCAGTTACCCCCACAGAATCATTTCCTAAATGATTTTGTTCGTAATCACTGTTGTTATACTCTCACGTCACTGAACAACTTGATTGCTTTTTGATCGCGATCGTTATACTTTTATGTCACTGAACGATTCGATCATTTCCACATAGTTTTATGTCACTGAACGATTCGATCATTTCCACATAGTGGCCTACCATGCGATGTGCCTCTATTTCAACCATAGTCGTTATACTTCCATGTCACCAATCCACTCGCTACTCCCCACGTAATCATTTCCTAAATGATTTTTTCAGAATCACCTGTTATACTCTCACGCCATCGAACAACTTGATTGCTTTTTGATCGCGATCGTTATACTTTTATGTCAATGAACGATTCGATCATTTCCACATATTGGCCTACCATGATGTGCCTCTATTTCAACCATAGTCGCTATACTCCCATGTCACCGAACGACTCAAGCATTCCCCTACGTAATCATTTCCTAAATGATTTTGTTCAGAATCACCTGTTATACTCTCACGCCACCAACAACTTGATTGCTTTTTGATCGCGATCGTTATACTTTTATGTCACCGAACGATTCGATCATTTCCACATAGTGGCCTACCATGCGATGTGCCTCTATTTCAACCATAGTCGTTATACTCCCATGTCATCAACGACTCGCATTCCCCACGTAATCATTTCCAAATGATTTTGTTCGTAATCACCGTTGTTATACTCTCACGCCACCAACAACTTGATTGTTTTTGATCGCGATCGTTATACTTTTATGTCATCAACGATTCGACATTTCCACATAGTGGCCTACCATGATGTGCCTCTATTTCAACCATAGTCGTTATACTCCCATGTCACCAATCCACAAGCATTCCCCACGTAATCATTTCCTAAATGATTTTGTTCGTAATCACCGTTGTTATACTCTCACGCCATCAACAACTTGATTGCTTTTTGATCGCGATCGTTATACTTTTATGTCACCAACGATTCGATCATTTCCACATAGTGGCCTACCATGCGATGTGCCTCTATTTCAACCATAGTCGCTATACTCCCATGTCATCAACGACTCGCATTCCCTACGTAATCATTTCCTAAATGATTTTGTTCGTAATCACCGCTGTTATACTCACGCCATCAACAACTTGATTGCTTTTTGATCGCGATCGTTATACTTTTATGTCACCGAACGATTCGATCATTTCCACATAGTGGCCTACCATGATGTGCCTCTATTTCAACCATAGTCGCTATACTCCCATGTCACCGAATCCACTCAACACTCCCACATGATCATTTCCTAAATGATTTTGTTTGTAATCACCGTTGTTATACTCCCACGCCATCAACAACTTGATTGTTTTTGATCGCATCGCTATACTTTTATGTCACCGAACGATTCGATCATTTCCACATAGTGGCCTACCATGCGATGTGCCTCTATTTCAACCATAGTCGCTATACTCCCATGTCATCAACGACTCGCATTCCCCACGTAATCATTTCCAAATGATTTTGTTCGTAATCACAGCTTGTTATACTCTCACGCCACCAACAACTTGATTGCTTTTTGATCGCGATCGTTATACTTTTATGTCACCGAACGATTCGATCATTTCCACATAGTGGCCTACCATGCGATGTGCCTCTATTTCAACCATAGTCGTTATACTCCCATGTCATCAATCCACTCGCATTCCCTACGTAATCATTTCCTAAATGATTTTGTTCGAATCACTGCTGTTATACTCTCACGCCATCAACAACTTGATTGCTTTTTGATCGCGATCGTTATACTTTTATGTCACCGAACGATTCGATCATTTCCACATAGTGGCCTACCATGCGATGTGCCTCTATTTCAACCATAGTCGCTATACTCCCATGTCAATGAATCCACTCGCTACCCCTACGTAATCATTTCCTAAATGATTTTGTTCGTAATCACCGCTGTTATACTCTCACGCCATCAACAACTTGATTGCTTTTTGATCGCGATCGTTATACTTTTATGTCACCAACGATTCGATCATTTCCACATAGTGGCCTACCATGATGTGCCTCTATTTCAACCATAGTCGCTATACTCCCATGTCACGAACGACTCACTTACTCCCACATGATCATTTCCTAAATGATTTTGTTTGTAATCACCGTTGTTATACTCCCACGCCATCAACAACTTGATTGTTTTTGATCGCGATCGTTATACTTTTATGTCACCAATCCATTCGACATTTCCACATAGTGGCCTACCATGCGATGTGCCACTATTCAGGTTCGTCTTTGCCCTAAGAGAAGACAAAGCGGGGTTAGATCTTTGCCCCAAGAGAAGACAAAGTCTACACGCACGCCAATCCACGTAGCCGCTGTTATTAAACAATAATCAATCTATGTCTCTGACATAGGGGACTTTATCTCGGTCTCCCATTCGAGATTAGTCTACGTCTAACACACGTGGCCGGGTAGTCTATTCCCGTGAGAAAGACGAAGTCTACGTATTCAACATCGTAGCACTAAGAAAGTTAACTCTCTTAGCACAACGTTACATGTGGGACGGACCTAGACAATCCGCATGCTAGCCCGATTCAAACGGTAATCGGTAAAGGCACATCAAATCCGTTGATAGCTGGGGGTTTGCTAAAAATCCTAGAGGGCGATCATTAGCTGCAAGTGAAGAATTCAAATTTACTGTGTTCACTAGAAGGTTCCTCGCTCCGTCTGCACGGCGACCATTTTACAAGTCTTCATATCCAAAGTGATCCAGACTCCATTCAACCACATTCAAGTCTGAAAACTTTGAGGGGTTTTGTAGGCAATAAAATTGCCTTAATCCCTACACAAAGAACTCTGAATGAGCAAAAGAGCTTAAGGGTCCATCTCGAGTGAAGTCGTCCGCCTAAAGGTTAAGTTCACCAATGCTTGACTTTACAAAATAGACAAAGTGTCGATATCTCTCAAACCGAAGGAATTAAGCAAAATGACCGAGCAAACTAAACCCTTTGGGTGGGTTTGGTTGGCTCCGTCTCGTCGAGATAGTCGATTTTCATATATAATTCGGCCCAATTCGACATACGGTTTGAAAGTTACGACCCGTTCTTAGTAGCATAAGAGGAGGGTCGCCTCGGCAGCCAGGCTCGACATTCAACCGAGGTTCTACCAAGTAGCAGACTCTCCATTCGCACGAGGTTCGCCAAGTAGCGAGACTCTCCATTCGCACGAGGTTCGCCAAGCGCCGGCTCCTCACCTAATCGGTGGTCACCCCGGCAACAGGCTCGACATTCAACCGAGGTTCGCCCAAGTAGCGAGACTCTCCATTCAGACGAGGTTCGCCAAGTAGCGAAGCCCTTCACTCAAACGAGGTTCGCCAAGCAATCAAGCTCTTCACTCAGCGAGGTTCACACGCGAAACGAAGCTCAGCGATCATATGGCGAGGCTCGCCCACAATAGTGGTTTGACGAGGCTCGCCCACAATAGTGGTTTGACGAGGCTCGCCCACAACATCAAAGTTTGACGAGACTCGCCCACAACGCCGGTTCGACGAGGTTCGCCACGCCAGCGAACCTCGACATTCAACCAGGTTCGCCACAGCAGCGAACCTCGACATACAACCGAGGTTCGCCACGCCAGCGAACCTCGACATTCAACCGAGGTTCGCCTACAGCGGTGAACCTCGACATTCAACCGAGGTTCGCCACGCCAGCGAACCTCGACATTCAACCGAGGTTCGCCACGCCAGCGAACCTCGACATTCAACCGAGGTTCGCCACAGCAGCGAACCTCGACATTCAACCGAGGTTCGCCTACAGCAGTGAACCTCGACATTCAACCAAGGTTCGCCTACAGCAGTGAACCTCGACATACAACCGAGGTTCGCCTACAGCAGTGAACCTCGACTCTCATAAGAGGTTCGCCTACAACGGCGAAGCTCACCATCCAACCAAGACCGCCCACTTGAAGCATGGGAGATGTCACATAGCGGTCACATCCCACAGAGAGCATGGTTCCCCTCACAGTGGTCACATCCCACAGGGGGTATGGCTCTCCTCAACTGAGCATGGCCATATCCCACAAATCAAGGAAGTGGCCATGCCTCTCCTTGCCTATTTATAAGCCATCATCTCCACATGAGGAGAGGGGGGATGACAGCCAGGGGAACTGGGTCGTGGGCATCAGTTATGCCCACGTCCATATCAGTTAACCCACGTTTCCACAATTATGGCACGCCAGGTACGTGCTAAAAGCCTTATAAATGGCAAAGGAGCACCATTAGAGGGGGCTTTTTACTTTTGGAGAATTGGAGATTTAGACACTCGCGCAGGAGAGAGTTCGGAAACTTCATCAGCAACCTCTAGATCATTCGCAGCTTTGATCTGATCGTCAACGGGAAGCAATCTCGACTTGAGCATCGAGTGAAGCATCCTCTCGCCACCAAGAACCCATACAAAAGAGAAGTCAAATCAATCTTCTCTTCCTCTCAGAATCGAGAATTTGATTGTAACCCATTCATTCAATTAATACAAACTTTTTCGACCCTACACTCTGTATCTATAGGATGCAACTCTACTGGAGATGGAACGGGTGTCATATCTGGAATCTCACTAGCAACACTATCTGACTGCTCTGCCCTCCCAAGATCTGCAATAGTCTGGTCCTCCTGAAAAATCACATCTGCTCGTCTGATAATTTGTCTCTTCTCTGAATCTCATAGCTTGTAGCCGAACTCATCTTCTCCATAACCAAGGAAGATGCAAGGAACCACCCTATCATCAAGCTTCTGTGTTTTCTCCTTCGGAATGTGTGCAAACGCCTTGCAACCAAACATCTTCAGATGAGAGTAGAAAATATCTTTTCCGGACCAAACCCTCTCTGGAATATCAAAGCCCAAAGGAATTGAAGGAGACCTGTTGATTATGTAGCATGCAGTGCGAACAGCTTCAGCCTAGAAGCTCTTAGGTAACTTCGCCATCTTCAACATGCATCTGACTTTCTCGACAATGGTTCTGTTGTACCTCTCTGTAACTCCATTGTGCTGCGGTGTGTTAGACTCTGTCCTCTGATATCGAATGCCATACTTGGAGCAATAATCTCTAAACTCAATGGAAGTATGCTCTCCTCCATTATCGGCGCGCAAACACTTCAACTTCTTTCCTGTCTGCCTCTCCACCATGGCGTGAAACTGCTGGAAGACTGAAAACACCTGATCCTTTATCCTCAACATGAAGACCCATATCTTCCGCGATGCATCATCAATAAATGTGACAAAATACTTGTTGGCACCCAAGGACTCCACCTCGATAGGACCACAAACATCAGAATAAATCAAATTCAGAATATTATCTTTTCTTTTAGAAGGTTTACTAAAAGAAACTCTATGTTGTTTGCCAAACAAACAATAATCACAAGAGGTGAGTGACGAACCTTTGGCAAAGGGAATGAAGACTTCTTTGCCAATATCTGCAACCCCTTCTCGCTTATGTGCTCGAGCCTCCTATGCCACAAGCTGAGAGTGTCACCGTCTTGAGCCACGCTCAAAGAATCATATGAAGCCTTCGCTTGAGTTTTATACAAATTACAACATATACTTCCTCTCGCCACCACAAGAGAGCCTTTTGTGATTTTACATTTTCCTCCACCAAACTGAATTTCATATCCCATTCGGTCCAAAGTAAGACCTAAAATCAAGTTGAGCCAAGAATTGAGAACATGCCGCACATCCTTCAAAATCAATGTGCACCCCAGACTGCCTATAAGTGTATGTCACCAAGTCCCACAATCTTCGAGTAGCTAGTATTGCCCATCTTCACATTGCCAAAGTCACCGCTTTATAATGACGTGAAAAGGTCCCGATTGAGGTAGCATGACATGTAGCTCCTCAGATCCACTATCCACTTTCGAATTGACTTGTAACATGCATACGATCTTCTTCCTTGAAAATGAGAATAACATCGATCTCGCACAAAGTAGTTGTAGTGTCACCGTCGCTTTCTTCTTCTCATCTTTCTTTTCATCTTTGTTCCCGACTTGCTCTTTCTTCCATACCCAACAATTTTTTGATATGACCTGGCTTTCCACAATGAAAGCAACATCTCCCTTTAGACTTTGATCGCTCTTTGATGCGCACCTCTGGACTGATCCGTGACCTACTCCCCGCCTCGTTTCTCCGCGACAAGTGCTCGTGAGTTATTCCGTGTAGACTTCCTTCGAGTCTCCTCATTGAATAAACTACTAGTAATCATACTCATCGATAACACACCATCTGGAGCTGCATTACTGACCGTCACAACCAGTGTCTCCCAACTGTCTGGCAAAGAACCCAATAGCAATAAAGCCTGTAACTCATCATCGATAGTCATCTTCATGGTAGCAAATTGATTAATCAAACTCTTGAATTCATTCAAGTGCCCTGCTATGTTGCTTCCGTCTTTGAACTTCAAGTTCACCAACCGCCATAATAAACGCTTTGTTTCCGCCGTCTTACGCTCATATAGATCATCAAGCTTCTTCCAAAGAGACTTAGCATTAGTCTCACGATACATGATGAACACATTAACGCCGATCCACATCCGAATGTAACCGATCGCCTTCACGTGTTGTTTCTCCCATTATTTATCGCCATCTTCTCCGCTTGGCTTCATCTCCTCAATAAGGTCGTGTAAATCTTTACAATACAAAATATCTTCCATCTTGGCTTCCATACTTGCCAATTGGAACCATCCAACTTGATCATTGTGTCGAAACTCTTCATCTTTTCCATCTCAAGAAAAGCCCGAACTGTGGTTCGATACCACTTGTTAGGGATCTTTACAGAGTAATCTGCAAATTAAACACTAAAATAAATAACGGCACCAACGAAATAAATCACTTTCGCAAGCAAACACCAAGATTTAGCGTGGTCCGGCAAATCGTGCCTACGCCCACGGGCAATCCAGAGAAATATTTCACTATGAATCAAGAGTACAATCCCTCCAAGTTACACCCGAACTTGAGGATTAAATCACAAGAGAAAGATACCGTGTTACCTCTAGGGCACCAAAACCCTAAAACCCGTCTCACCACAAATCTCCAACACCCGCGAAGAAACCAACACCGTACTCTTGACGGCCATCGCTCAAGACAACGGCATTTGAATCATCACTGAACGGACAACCGAAGCTATCCTAATTCTACTTTTCTCTCCCCCCCTCAAAGCCGCACCCCAAACTATTCTTGGGTTACTGTAGCACCGAGAAAAAAAAAACAAATTACAGGGTTCTCAGGTGAGGGATTCCTTTTATTAAAGGAATATTATCCTTTCCCCCTCCTATTCCTATTCCATTGCGAATAGGTCCCTCAAATCCTTTTACCATTAGGATTTAATTAACCATGGTCCATCAACCTTTTGTGGGACCCCAATTGCGCTGGACCCACAACACAAAGTTCATAGTAAACTTTTGTACTGATCTTCTTCACGGATTCTTACCGATAGGCGTGGCCATATCAAATCGTCTTTGCAAAGGTGACGATTATTGTTCTAGGGCAGTGATCACATGATTACCCCTTTCTTAGGCCAGCGTTTCTAACTTAATTTATAATTAAATTTTACTTATTATTGTAGAACTTTTGAATATTTGCAGTGATTTTTCTAACAATCTAGAACAATAGTTTCATAATTAGAACCATATATCAATTTTAGTTTTGTTGCAATCAATCAAGACATGCAAATATTGGACAACCAAATTTGCTTGTCGTTCATAAGCTCCGTTTGGTTTTATTATTGCATTTTTTTCTGTCATTGAAGTTTCAGTGGCCTAAATAAATTATAACAGCTTTGAAGACCTTAACCAGTGCTCTTTCCTCACCTGTCGCTAACTCTATTCAACAAATCGCATTCATAATTTTTTTTATTAGCTTGTGGGTCAAACAAAGTATACACGAGTTTCGGTTTTGAATTTCGACCATCTGTGTTCTTATTGTTTAGTATTTATTCTTTATTTGCTTAATCTAGTAAAGTCATATCTTTCATTTAATTATACTCTTGTGTTAATAGTTAGAAAGTGAACCTTGCTTCTGTTGAAATTTTGTTCAGTGCCCTTTTGCTTTAGTCGTCTCAACTTTGCTTAATATCAGTCACTTGTATGCTAATTTATTCATTTGTTTAGTGCTACATATTCTCTAATCACTTTAACTGGTGCATGAATCTCTCATCCTTTTACTTGCTAAGTATATGATAAACAATTTTAGTCACCGTTAGAAAGTTTACCTTGTCTACTTGTTTTATTTCTAGGAGTTTAGATATACAGTTTGTAACAAGATGCTGAAGAAGATTCTAGATATTAAAAATGTTATCACTTCTAAAGCCACTTAAAAAGACGATAGCAGCAACAACAACAACAACAACGATAATAATAATAAATATTAAAGAGTTAAACTTAAACACTTCAACTTATCACCTTGCCCTGTCAAATCTAATTCACTTCCCATTGTTAACAGTTCAATTTTCTGTGTTTGCATGTTACTTTGTTTACTATTTTATTTCTCTCTTATTTCCTGGTCAAATTTATATAAGAGCAGAAGCTGCTTGTTTTATTTTTTTTTGTTTCTTCTTTTTTAAATGAGTTATTATGAATGATGGTCAGTTTAATTACTGTTGATGCTTAGGTTTTAAGCAGAGCCATCTAGTGCAACATCTGTTCCAATCCCGGTTGCTCAGATGCCTGACTTAATTGATACAGGTGATGCCGATGATTATAGAACTGAATCTTCAATCGAGGAGCATGTTCCCCCAAACTATTGGAAATCTTGTATCGTCTGGTTCTTTGGTTGATGATCTATTTGCAGATGGCCCTATTGCAGGGCCAAACGACAGTGAGAATAAAAATGAAGATAAACCAATTGCAGATGTATCTTTCCATGTGACCGACGAAAAACAAAATGATGACATATTTTCAGGGTTAATTGTTGACGATAAGACACCAGAGCATGAGAAGCAAGTTGATAAAGAATTTGGGTTGCTTGACACTTTTAGTTCCATATCCAATCTCCTACAAGAAACGGAAACTAATAAGAGTAATGTGAATGACTTGATGGCTGGCCTATCTCTTAATGATAAGTTCCCTTCATGGGTGGGATCAATCAATCAAGCCAGGTGCCTACAAATGGTACTTTGAATGGGAGTCTTGGTTCAAATTCTGTTTTTCCCTATGACTTCGACTCTGTACATGCAACCAAATATGATGTTCAATCCAGCTCAATCCAGCTTTTGCAAACCAGCCAATGAACTACGATGCTATGGGGCCTTTATTGCTCGCAACAATTACTTTTTCAAAACCTTGGTAACCTAAACCTAGCAGTTCTGAGGCATGCTATTGAGAATGTCATTGATGGAGGTCACTCTTCTCCACTGCTTGACATTTTTCAACCTTGAACATTCAGGTACAAAGTAATCTTTGTAGCTAACCAACACAAAAAAGGAGGATACAAAAGCGTTTAATTTTATTTTGGTGAGCTTAATGTTACCTTTTATTAAAAAAAAATCCAGATGAGTCAGGGGGGTGTTTGCATGAATTATAGATATACAAAACATACTTGGAAACTGTTAGATGCTGACGCAAAAGAAGTTATGTATGTTGATCTGAATTTTTTTTCATGTACATCTTGTTTTTCAAATCCTTTTGTTAAAATAAATTTATATTGCAATCACTTTCCAGCACACTACTACTTTTTCTAGTCAATGCAAAAGTCAAATATTATTACATACAGTCCTACAGCTTGGCTTAGCAATTCCATGTTGATCTTATTGCATATGCTGCATAGTTTTCCATAATTTTGTTGCAGAACGTCCTGTTTTAAAAGTTTAAAAATAATCCTATATCAAGACCTAGTATTAATTAATGGATATTAGAATTTATACTACCTGCAAAGTCTTTTATTGCTCCCTGTATCTTATTTAACTGTTTGCATAGCTTCATTCCTAATAGCAGACAACTGTCAGATTTAAGTTTCATCATTTGTTGGACATTGTCGTATAATTTTTTAGCAAGAATCTCATAAACAAGTTCCTTATACAGAACCCGTTCGAAATATCAAGACTAGCATTTTATTTTCAGACTTTACAGCTAGTTCTAATATGTCTAATTCAAAGAAGCTTTAGAAGTTCACTAGTTTGAATTACAAACGATGGGCTAATCAGACGCTATATTGGCTTACAACTTCAAGGCTTATTTCTCCTATTGGCATTGACTCTTCTATATCCATACCTACACCCTCCTCTTAATCACAAGTTGAACCTACCTCCACGCCTGCCGCAACCTCCACTACTTCCAATTCACCTAAGAAAATAAACTTTCATTGTTACAAATGTATTCTTAGTGCTCTTTTTGACAAATTATATAATATTTGTTATGAGTATAAGGATGCAAAAGAATTATGGGAAGCTCTAGAGCCTGAATACAATTTAGATGATGCCAGTATAGAATGTTTCTCCTCCTCCTCCTCCTTCAATAACTTTGTTATGGTAGATAATAAACCCATCAATGATTAGGTCCATGAATTTCAAAACATTCGAAACATTTAGTCTAAGAAACATTATAGTATGAGATATTACAATCAAGAAAAGAGTTTAAACATCTTCAAGTAATCTAAAAGCAACACCAGTACAATTCATCAACTAAAAATACTCCCCATTAACTAGCTACAACAAGACTAAGAACTAAAGTGACATATAAACTAAGCACCTAATGCTCTGAAAAAAAGTGGGTCCAAAACAAAAAGATATCACCAAAGCTATAGTCGATGCCACCCGAAAAGTAGGACAGGTGAGTATGTGAGCAGAAGTCGAAATCAACGTCAATCATCTGTATAAGACCATAGTCATCATACTAACAAATGAGAGGAGATGGAACATAATAAGGTCTCCAACCGTCAGCACCCAAAATAACCGAGGATAATGCACACGCGCAGGAGCATAGAGGCCGTGCATATCGACAGCTCCGGCTAACAAACTGTATACTATCTAAGAGATCAATATCCCCATAAATAGTCTAAAGATAACAGAATCGGAGTAGTCACTCGTCAAGGTGATGGTGCAGACTGCAGCGAAAGAGAGAAGACTCTGGACCACCCAGAGAGTGACTCCTCCACGAGAGAAGGCCATGAAGGGGAGGTCATCATCCGATATCATAACGTCAGGTGCATCAACGAAGGAGAGGTCATCATCCGATATCGGTATAATAGATGCATCAACCCTTAGAGGTGAAATATCGGCCGTGATGTGGTCGATAGTGGACATGACTCTATTCAAATGTCATATAAAGTAAATAAAACATATATAAGTACAACTGTTATGTGGATGACATGCAATTCATTTTATACATTTTGGGTAGAAAATCAGAGAGGGCGAAAAATCAAAGATCAAGTTGACATAACAAGGGTCCGGATTCTCTACAATCTTGATTGCAGAAAATGGCTACAACTATTTATGTGGGCTATCAGTATCGGTTTATCTTAGTGAGTCCTATAATAAAAATCTGCAATATACATGCAAAAATTATTTTTAAATAAAATTTAACATTCGTGACAACATTGCCCTCAAGGATGTACATTCCTAACGGCCAAGCCGTCATTAATGTACATTCTTGGACATGCCGATCAAGAAAGGGTTGCGAGTATATCCGTTAGAATCGTATTCGACAAGCTTCCATCTTCTGGCGAAATATTTGCCGATGTTGTATTGTTGATGGGGCCCCGTCAGATGTATCCGACGGGTTTTGACTGTCGAGGATGTATATTCCTAACGGGTTTTGACCAATCTTGATAGGAGTGGCCGTCAATAATGTGGTTTTACTAGTGTATGTTATATTTTTTAGTGCATAATCTGACTATGTGAGCCTTCTCCTTCTACATATCAGCATGTTCAAGCCTTTAATATCTATTCAAAACTGAGTTTTGAGTTGAAAAATGGACTTTAGATACAAGAAGTCAAGCTATTTTTATAATTTAAAATTAAGAAATATAGGAAAGAAATGTGGGATGCAAAGATTAGTTCGATATGCTAAGATTGTAGAGTTAAGGTTATGTAATAATGTAAAGGGTTTTGCCTACAAACCCAAAGATTTACCTTGCTTTATTTGTAAACCCAAGTTGTTTTATTTGTACCTATAAGCCCAATCAACTTTATGTATTTGTCATTATATGGACCGTTTGAATAAGCTGTGTCTATCACAAACGGTCCTTCCCATATGGGTTCAAACTTGCCCTTTTCTTTGGGCGGCTTTGGGGTAATGACCCTACATCGATCAAGGCACGGATCTTATCCTTGAGATGGTAACACGACTTTGTTGGATGGTGAACCGCTCTGTGGAATGCGCAGTACCTCGGATCTGTGACCTTATTTGCCTCCTCCTGATTCACGATCGGTGGCAGCTGGATCTTATTGTTCTCCAGTAGGTATTTGAAAATATCAGAAACCTCGTCTTCCTTGAAAGAATAGACTTTGGGGAATCTTGGTTCTGACGACTTTGGGGAAATAGTTTATACTCATATACCTTTTTGGAGTAATTATGAGGCTCAAATAAACCGAACCGGATGAAAAGTGACCCTCAATGGGTGATAGCCCCGCTGATTAAATATCCAGGGCCCCTCCGGAATTGGCTACCATGGCGGCTGCCGTGCCTGACGAACATGTCGTGAGACCAACTGCAGCAGGTGCTTCGTTGTATATAGCCGATCGAGCGGAATCTCGTCTGGAAGCATGGCGCGATGCTCGCGTTTTTACTAGACTCGAGGTTCAAACACAGCGGGACTGGGTAGATCAGGTTAAGATCGTACTTGCCGAGAAATCAACATCCCTGAGCAACATTCATTCTTGTATTGCATCAAGTGAGGCCAATATAGCACAGCTCAGGCGGGAACTTAAGGTGGAGGAAGGGAACCTAAGTGTCTTGGAGCTGACAAGGATTAACGAAGAGGAAGCTCAAACCACCATATCCAAGAAACTGGAGCTCTCGAAGTAAAAGCTAGCTGAAGTTGAGGAAGAAGCCGCGAAGACACTGAATGCCAATGAGGAGTCTTTCAGGGTTGAGTTGCAGGAGGAGCTCCAACAAGCTTACAACGATGAGTTGTCTAAGTTAGAACAACAAATCTTTTTCCATAAACTTGATGTTTGAATAACTGTAATTTCTTCGTTGAAAGACTCGACTCTTCATTAATCGAATAAACTTCTATCCTCCTTTTTATTATTATTTATTATGATTTCTCATTTCGTTTGAAATAATCAACCATAATACTCATAGGATTTTTAGCAAACCCTCAGCCATCAACGGATTTGATGAGCCTTTACCGATTACCGTTTGAATCGGGCTAGCATGCGGATTATCTGAACCCGTTCCGCACGTGACGTTGTGCTAAAAGAATGAAACTCTTTTAGGTTTAACGCTACGATGTCGAATACGTAAACTTTATCATCTTTTACGGGCAAGAGACTAACCGGCAACGTGTGTTAGACATTAACTTTAGGGTTATTGGCCAACCCCCAGCCATCAACAGATTTGATGAGCCTTTACCAATTACCGTTTGAATCGGGCTAGCATGCGGATTATCTAAACCCATTCTGCACGTGACATTGTGCTAAAAGAATGAAACTCTCTTAGACTTGATGCTATGATGTTGAATACATAGGCTTCGTCTTTTTCACGGGAATAGACTGCCCGGCTGCATGTATTAGATGCAGGCTTATCCCTACTTAGGCTTCGGGATAAAATTTCCCAGACTTAAATTCTGGTGCCTTTTTCAATCGGTGAAAGACTAAACCGGCAACGCGTGTTAGGCGTTGACTTATCCCTACTTAGGATTCGGGATAAAATTCCCCACACGTGTAAGGCATGGATTGTGGTGTTATTAATAATGGCCTGCCACAATTTTGAATATGTGGGCCTTCGTTCTTTTTTTACGGTTAAGAACTAACCGGCAATGCTTGTTAGGCGTAGACTTATCCCTACTTAGGATTCGGGATAAAATTCTCCAAGATGAGTCTTGGTATCCATTTCACGGGGAAAGGTTAACCGGCCAGCGTGTTAGACGTAGACTTATCCTACTTAGGCTTCGGGATAAAATTCCCCGGACTTGAATTCTGGTGTCTTCTTCAATCGGAAAAAGACTAAACCGGCAACGCGTGTTAGGCATTGGCTTATCCCTACTTAGGATTCAGGATAAAAGTCCCCACACGTGTAAGGCGTGGATTGTGGTGTTATTAATAACAACCTGCCACAATTTTGAATATGTGGGCTTTCGTTCTTTTTACTGTTAAGAACTAACCGGCAACATGTGTTAGGCGTAGACTTATCCCTACTTAGGATTCGGGATAAAATTCCCCACACGTGTAAGGCGTGGATTGTGGTGTTATTAATAACAAACCGCCACAATTTTGAATATGTGGGCTTTCATTCTTTTTACGGTTAAGAACTAACCGGCAACGCGTGTTAGGCGTAGACTTATCCCTACTTAGGCTTCGGGATAAAATTTCCCAAGATGAGTCTTAGTATCCTTTTCACGGAGAAATGTTAACCGGCAACGCGTGTTAGGCATAGACTTATCCCTACTTAGGATTCGGGATAAAATTTCCCAAGATGAATTCTGGATTGAAGGATTTTTTTTTTGTTGAAAAGATAAAATTGATGTGGGAAAGGAAGAATTTTATATTCTGTATCCCGATGCTGGGGAGGAAGAATTTTATATCCTATCTCTTGCTCCTGGAGAGGAAGAATTTTATATCCTATCTCCAGTGCAAAGGAAACTAAAAGTGGGATCTCTACTCCGAGAATCTTAGGAGGTGAAACTAAGAGTAGGATCTCCACTCCGAGAATCGAAAAAACATTCAGATAACTTTTACTTTTATAGGATTTGTTACCTGATCTGGAAATGATTTTCTCATTTATCGAGATGAAATTCTAATTTCAGCCCTAACCTTGAAAGGCGTGACCGAAGAGAAAAGGGTGGAGCCCTTCTGTTTATCAAAAGGGGATCTTAACATTAAAAGTGGACCTCTTGTTCATGGAAGGAATCAAGAGGGCATTTTGCTGGTGGATTGGACCAGAAAGATTTTTTAAACTCACCGTCAATGAATTTGATCAGTGAGGGAATTTATGGTGGAGGACAGCTTTAGGGTTATCCTCAAGGACAATGAGTGAAATATTCCACGAGGAACTTCCCGTCAAAATGGGTTATCCCAAATATATTAAGGATAGTATTTTTTCAGAAACTTCTCATTTATCGGCATTAATTGCCTATCGCCATTTAGACGATATGGACCGTTTGAATAGGCTGTGTCTATCACAAACGGTCCTTCCCATTTGGGTTCAAACTTACCCTTTTTCTTTGGACGGCTTTGGGGTAATGACCCCTACATCGATCAAGGCCTGGATCTTATCCTTGAGATGGTAACACGACTTTGTTGGATGGTGAACCGCTCTGTGGAATGCGCAGTACCTCGGATCTGTGACCTTATTTGCCTCCTCCTGATTCACGATCGGTGGCAGCTGGATCTTATTGTTGTCCAGTAGGTATTTGAAAATACCGAGAACCTCATCTTCCTTGAAAGAATAGACTTTGGGGAACCTTGGTTTTGACGACTTCTATTTTTAAGGTCGTTGCTGCCATTGGGGCTGCGGCTGGAATGTTTGGTTTGCTTCCACTACTTTGCCACGTGGGACGAAATTCTGTTTGTGAGCATTTGCCGTTTGCTGGCCTCTTTCTGCCTTTTTCTTATTAAGGAATCGCTCGGCTTGCTCCCCGCGCACCTTCAAGTCTTTCCATGTCTTGGACGCCGCCGTTCCCATTGCCTCCAGCACGTCCAACGAAAGGTTGTTGTGGCAGGTCTGGAGAATGAACTCCTCAGTTATCAGGTCCCAACAATTCATTGTCTTGTTTCGGAACCGCTTGATGAAGTTGTCTACCATCTCTTCGCCCTTCTGTTTTTCATCCAACAATGTTCCAATGGATATCTCGGTATCGTCATCGAAGAAATTAGCGAGGAACATGGCCTCCATGTCGTCCCAGCTGTTAACGCTCCCCGGCTTGAGACGGCGGTACCAATCGAAGGCAGCTCCTCGAAGAGAGCCAACGAATGACCGAACCATCAGGGGCTCGTTACCGGAAATAACCCCCAGGTGGGACTTGAAGTAGATCAAATGTTGAGTGGGTGAACCCTTCCCGTCAAACGGTGTAAAGTTTATCAGACTGAACTTTGTCGGGTACGGGATTGATTCCCACTCCCTTGGTACGGACACGGTATACCCGTCTTCTTTACCTCTTGGGCGGAGATCAGAGTATTGATCTTACTCTCGAGGTCCTTTATCTTCTCATTCTCACCTACGTCTCCGTTCGGGTGATTTCGAGGAGAGACAACGGTGTTACCACTGTCGTTCTCAAGGTTACCTCCCGCATTCTGTTTATCACGGGGATTATCGGCGTTACGGTCTTCATCCCTGTCAGTGTCACTGTCTACTTGGTTCACGTTATTGCAACGACTCGATTCACCCTGGCGATTCATTAGAGATTGGATTTGCTGGTCATGCATCTCTCTCATTTGCTGCATGGCCATCTCCATCTCGAACTTGAAATTATCCTTTGCTTGGCCATAGCCTCTTCAAGCATCTTGGCCACTTGTTCTCAGACCGATCATGAATGCCTCACGAGGTTGTCCGTGGCTGACGTATTATCGGAAGCAATTGCAGAGCCAGCGTCCGACACTTCGTCATTTGAGGGTAACCCCCTCTGCACTCTGCCATAGTTAGGTCGTCGGCGGTCCGGACCAATCGAGTCATTCGTTGAGATACCGGGAATGGCGCGTGGCAACATGCTTGCGGTCATGTTGATGGTGACTCTTGGCAATTCATCGCCTTGAGGCCGCGGATCTTCTTCATGAGCGCCCTCGACCAAGGTTTTGGCATTTTGGTACCAAGTCTATCAAAGAACGACACCTTTTCTGGAGTTATCTTGGTGCAGTTGCACCCCGATAACACCGCCCTTATCAACTTGGAACACATACAATGTGTGTTCGACTCTGGGGAATTCCTCTTTCGAGATTTACTCGTACCCCTAGCACAATAGTACAATACATCGGTATGAATGCCGGAGCAACCCATCGTGTGTGGGCACGACTTCTCAGGTATAACGTCCTCGTCGCCAGACGAGAACGTCTCCATCTGAGGATGAACTGTCTTATTAGGGCTTTCAAAGTCACTTTCGCGCTGCGTGCGTAGCCAGCGAGTGTGAATTTTGGCGAGCTCTTGAACTTCAATTCGCAACCCGGTCGCGGCGGCTCTGAGTCTTCCTATCATGGTTGAGGTGGGTGCGACCGCCTTTGGTGACCGGGACTTCCTCAATGGGCCCAAGCGTTCTTTGATCGAATTTTGCCTCGATCATCATGCAGCGAGCGAGAGGCATTCTAAAATCATTTTCTTGCCGGGATGAGCGGCGGGATCGGCGAAGAATCTAAGTGAGCGGTAATTTAGATCACGATCGTAGAAGGTGGAATCGGTGATGAGATGACCTTTCTTTGATTGAGATCACCCTATAGCGGCCGAGCCTTTATTGAGTCGCCGGGTGGTCGATCCTTTGTTGATGTTTGACCTTGGGCGGAATTGTGGTCCGGGTTTGGGCCTCCACACTTGGCGCGTCCTTGGTGGCTTTTTGGCCACTTCCTCTTTCTTTAGCATCGGGCCTCTGAACTAGAGCGATGCGTGCGCAAGCAATGCTGGCGCTTCGGATCGCGCCGAATGTTGAGCGATTCCGTCGGACTCGGACCCATTTGTTTGCTGATGAATTGGAGAAGTCGCTAGCCACCTGTTTTTGAGGCCTTTCACCTCTTCTGAATTTGAGATTCGCCCCATAGCGGATCCCGTCCATCGACTCCATGGTCTTGGCGAATTGGCGTTTTAAGCTTTGGCGTCGTCGCTGGCGGGCTCTCTTTAAAAGGATCGGCGCGCCGTCGGTGGTCATCTGCCTGAAGGCTCGAATCTGCGATCGGCCATCTTGGAGGCCGGAAGGACGCTGCTTGCTGCGACTTTGGCAGCGGCGGGATCGGAATCCTCACCTTGGGATTCGAGATCCGATGACCAACGGACCCTCCTTGCAGCGGCGATCTTTCTGGACTTGCAAGGGGGACGATCTGGACGAGGATGAAAGATACTCCTCGAACTTCTGTTGGTCGAACTCGTATTCGACCTCCTCTTCGACCGGGATTGCTATCCGCGGCTGCGGCACGACGATCTCATTAGCGAGATCGTTGGCTTCCACTGTGGTCGCCAGCTTGTTCGCGGGGAAAGTTAGTTTCTCGATCTTCATTGTCGAACTCATTATAGCTTTTTGCTTTTACAAATGAATTCGAAAAAAAAGTTTGCCTTTTTATAAGGCTACAACGAAAATCAAAGAAAAGAAAAATTATAACTTTTCTCCTTAAACAAACGTGGGATCCGTTTATCGAATCCTCGCTTGCGTGGGTGTCTTTGCCTGTGTCGGGGTTTATCCGTGGACCGCCGCGTGATCGTGATTCGAAGTTAGATCTACACGATCGAGGGAATTATTTCACGAAGAAAATAATCGCCTAAGTAAATGAACTTGACCAAGCGAGATCACCACTCTTCTCGGGATCAAAACAATGTTTGATCTCGAGGAATCACGTGTAGATCTTACCTAGAATCTCTAAAACTCCTTTGTTTTGCGTCGCCGGGTTCGCCAAAATTCTAGATCTGGTCGTCGGATCGCCTCCCCTTTTTTCTTCAAGTCCAGATCTGTGCAAAAATTCAGATCTTGATCCGGCAGAGCTTCGGCTTCTTTCAAAAATTCCGGATCTGAGAAAATGAGACCCCCCTCCTCTATTTATAGGTTCAAACGCGGATCGGGTCGGAAAAAAAGCCCGCCTAGCCACCTCTTGGTGGCTAGGCTTTGGCTGAGCACCAAGAGGTGGCTCGGCCAAGTGGTGGCTTCGGCCACGCCCCACTTGTTGGCTGGTCTTGGCAGAAACCACCATTGTGTCTTTCGACCACGGCGTAAGTGGCTTCTTTCGGTCTTTTCCGCCGCTTTCTAGTTTTTTCCGAGTCCGATTTCGTTGATCCGAGTCTAATTTGGTTCGGAGTTGTCGGTTTCGTTGATTCGAAGCTTCGGAATTAGGTTTATCCCATTGCTCGCATGCGATTCGTCGGTTCTTTGACTTGCGTTTACGTCGACTTCGCTTTATCGTTATCTTTGTCGACTTCGCTTC
The DNA here is from genome assembly GCA_012295165.1 of Asparagus setaceus. Classification (NCBI taxonomy): domain Eukaryota; kingdom Viridiplantae; phylum Streptophyta; class Magnoliopsida; order Asparagales; family Asparagaceae; genus Asparagus; species Asparagus setaceus. The sequence goes on along the minus strand of CM022709.1, from coordinate 18,807,904 downwards.
AGCGACTTGGGCCTCATCGACTCACTTTATGTGTTTCATCGACTCGCTTCATGCGTTGGCGTCGCGTTGTGTTATCAACGGTTCATCGCCACGTTGTCGGATGGCTCGCCGATCGACAACTTGTCGTCACGAACTATGTTCGGGCACTTATAGGCAATTTTCAACGCCTACATATGGCAAGCCGTATTCAAAGCCTCTCCCCACATATATTCCCCACATATATTTTGGAAGTCCTGAACTTTCAAGTAGACTATTAATCATATCTTTTAAAGTTCTATTTTTTCGTTCAGCTACACCATTAGACTGAGGAGAATAAGGGGCAGTTTTCTCATGCACTATGCCAAAAGATTGACATAGAAGAGTAAACTCATTTGATGTATATTCTCCACCTCTATCAGATCTTAACCTTTTAAGTTTCTTGCCAGTTTGAGTTTCAGCTTCATTCTTAAAAATAATAAATTTTTCTTGAGCCTCATATTTAGTTTTAAGCAAGTAAACATAACAATATTTGCTATAGTCATCTATAAAGGTGATAAAATATTTCTTCATGTCTTTGGTCAAAACACCATTAAATTCACAAATGTCGGTATAAACTAAATCAAGCAACTCGAATTTCTATCAGCAGTTGAAAAGGTTTCCTTGTTTGTTTAGTTGTAACACATACTTGACATTTTTACCATGATCTAAAGAGTGTTTTGGAATCATATTTAGATTCATCATTCTTTTATAGAATTAAAATTAACATGACTAAGGCGTTTGTGCCAAATATCGGATGATTCAATATTATTACTAACGAGAATAATCGAAATAGAAATTTTATTTATTTGAACTAAGAACGAGTTTTGCTCTAACCTTATACATTCCATCAGAATCATAGCCTTTAAAAATAAAAGATCCAGCATGCAACATTACAACTTTATTACATTTAAAAGAAAACTCATAACCCTCCCTAACTAAACATGAACCACTAATAATGTTGCGTCGAACAACAGGAACATGATGCACCCTGTGTAATGATAGAACTCGCCCTGAAGGAAACTTCAGGTCCACTCGTCCATATCCTAACACTTTAGATGCAGTTTGGTTCCCCATCTTCACGGTATTTCCATTTGCAGGCTGGTAAGACACAAACAGCAATTTATCAACACAAATGTGTACATTTCAAACACCAATTTATCAACACAAATGTGTACATTTGCACCAGTGTCTACCAACCATTCATTTGGTTCATAAATAGTTAATAATTCAGGGTTAATAGAAACATACCCTTCTACGGCATCAGTGAGCTTAGTCATAACCATGTTAACCTGAGGCACACTAGTATACCCTGGATTGGCTTTAGCTTTCTTTGTAGGACAAGCTTTAGCCCAATGTCCCATCTGTCCACAATTCCAACATGGTTTGTTTGCTTTTGGTTTCTTTTGGATCTTAGATTTGGCTTTGATTTTGTCATCAGGTTTGCCATTAGGTTTGTTTCTAAACTTTTTCCCAGAAGTTATCACATTTGCTTTAGGTTGGTGCTCAACAGGCACAACATGTTTCTGATTCTTATGCTCTTCCTCAATAGCTATGGCAATCATCAAGTCATCGAGAATTATTTTTTCCTTACGATGCTTAAGAGACATTCCAAAAGTCTCCCAAGAATTAGGAAACTTCTCGATGATTGCCATAACATGAAATTTTTCCGGAAGCTCCATTTCAGCTTATCGAAGAGCATGAAGAATAAATAGAAGTTCATGTGCCATTTCTGTTACAGATTTACCCTCAACCATTTGAAACTTTAAGAACTTGGACACAAAATATTTTTCAAGACCGAGGTCTTCAGTATAATATTTTCTTTCCAGTTCATCCCATAGTGCCTTTGCAATGGCCGAAGAAGAACAATAGACATCTAAGAGCACGTTGGACATTGCCAACAAAATGCATCCTCTGGCTATTTGGTCCTTCTCCGTCCACTGTACAATTTTATCTGCACTATTAGGATCTTTTTCATCTGCTTTTGGGCATTCAGTTAAAATCATTGCTAACAGCCCTTTAGTCGTTAACCAAATCTTCATACGTTGTTGCCAACGTTTGAAGAATTGCCAATAACACCGGCATTCGGACATGTCCATTTTTGAGGCATAGGCACTAGCACCAAGTCCAGAAACAGATGACATAACTTTATATAATGATAGTTTCTTCAAGATTGTTGGGAAATATAAGTATAAAAACAAATCCAGAAATAAATAGATCAAACCACACAGGAATGTAAAGAAAAAGCAGAAAGTTAGAATAGCCATTTTATCTACTTCAAGTAAGAATAAGTTACAGAAGTGCTTAATCGCTGTATTGCCGAATCGCCCTCTTCGCAGAGGACTAGCCTTGAAGAAACTATGCCCCACCTACGGTAGCGTTGGAGTCTGCCGGTTCTTAGAGGATGAGGCAGTATGATCGAGCGCTCTCTTAGTTGGACACCTCGACCACTACTTCAGTTCGCCGGAAACTCCAGTAATGAACAGTTTATAGAGTTGTGAGAGAAAAAGATAAGAGGGATTTCGTTTTTCTGTGTATCTTCAAATGAACAGAGTAGACCCTTTTATAAGGTCCAATGGAGACAAATGTTTGAATTCTACTTATTACACTATTTGTAACGTCTGCAATAAAGCCCATTCAAACCTTGTAACAGCCCATTCAATACTTGTAACGGTTGAAACGTATGAAACGTTCAGCTGGTTTTAAGTAAGCACATGTAAAATGTGTGAAAAGAGACCACCGCCAGCCTGCGCCCGAACCACCCGGACCCGCGCCGCGAAGCGCGGCGCGAGCCGTTCGCGAAACCCTTCGCCGCGGTCACCTTACGCGTGCCCGCTTATGTACCAACACAAGTGTACAATACTAACACCTTTGTTATACCAAATATAACACGTATGTTAATTTAAACCAATTAAAATGCATTCAATTAGCCAATGTAGGACTAAAACTCACAAACTACTTATTGAACACATTTTAATTTTCGTCTATGGAATCCAATTATTAAATGATATCTTTCCATAAGAACCCTCTAATACTCATTTATATCAACAATCCCCCACAGCTAACCGCCCCCCCACACCCAACCGAACCCTCTAATTTTGTGGGAGCTAAAACATCAAAACTAACTCGAGACACACTAGAGTATCAAAAATTCAATATCTACTTCAATTTCTTTTGTTACCAAAAACAGGGTCTGTGCACATAGCTCTGCGCGATGCTCCATTTTGTGAACTGTCCTTGAGTGTACTGATCCTCCTATACTGAATCCTAGTCTCATAACGGATAGCTTGAATGCACTCCTCTAAAGAAATTCTCTGTTGTTGAAAAATCAATACAAGCAGTTTGATGCAGCTCTACTAAGGGAGTTGACAGTCTCCGGATGTGATATATACAAGCAGTTGATGCAGTTCAATTGAGAGAGTTGTTAGTAGAGCTCCCTTTCCACCTTGTGTCCATCCAGCCAATGGCATCAGACCAATTAAAAACATGCACCCTTCCTTGAATAAATTCCATGGTCCTTCTCCGCAATGATTTACTAAGATCACACTTCAAAAAAAGAGAGGTGATTTCCAGTTTCAGTTTCAGAATCACAAAGGGAGCAAATATCATTATCTATGATACCATATTGCCTAAGCTTAATCTTAGCAGGCAATCTGTCCTGCTTAGGACAGTTCAACTCACAGCAATAAAACAATAATGATATTAGTAGTTGAATCCGAAAGCATTAATATTTTTCACCGTAGAAGGCCATATATCCTTAACCTGTTTAAGGAATTTCAGCTCTACATTTGTAATGTAACAGATAAACTTTAACTGTCTTCTGATTAATTTAAGACACAAATAAGACTAAGTTCTTTCAACGAAATTAAAACCTAAAAATCAAAGTCTGAACACATGAGCAGTCAATCGCCCAAATTACTCAAAGCTCTTTTACGCTTCCTAGGCACGATTCCTGCTGAAGAATCCACAAAAAAGAGAAGAAAGCAAGATGAGTACAGTCACGGGTGATATAGAGACAATAACAAAATATAATGACAATTTGTATAATTACCCTGCAAAGGCAGCAAGCAGAAAGGGGCAGATGATGCAGCCCCAAGCGAGGAGAGCAGATCCAATTGAAAGAAGAGTTAAGTTGCACTCCCTAAGCATGAAATTTGAGCAAAAGCCGGTGTCCCTGTAAAAATAAAGTGTTGGTCCAGCAGCAAAGCTTGTTGCTCCCAGTAGCAGAAGACCAGCAATCTGCATTGATCATCACAACTATTACTTAACAAATAAATAAATAAATAAGATAACAATTTTTAATTGCTTTATGTATGCTAGTTATGGTTAAGAATTATCTTATTGATAGAGGTTTCAATCTGTGTGCATCTTCTGGGCATGTGTGGGGTCCTTTGCAATTTTAATTGTTGTTGGGTCCTTCTGTAATGTTGGGTTCTCCTATGAGCCTTGGTTTGTTTTCATAGTAGTCCCTCAATCCTTACATATTGTGATACTTGTCCATCTTTGAAATTAGTCCCGCCAAATCCTACTAGCTGCTTGAAATAAGTCTATGTAACGGAATATTCCATCATATTTGGTAGTTTATGTAGCAATTCCGAATTCCTTGTGGATACAAACATGACCCTAAACCTACTTTTATAGCTCTCAATTAAGCCCAACGCCTGCTCCTTCTCCTGACCCATTTTAGCAGCAACAAAAAAATTTCCCCTTTTTTAAACATCATTAAGCAGAAAAATGAGAGGGGAGAACTTATCAGCTTAGGTAATTTTTTATAATTACCTAGCGTAAAACCCTATCTTATTTCCTTCCGATGTTTATTTATTTATTTATTTTTATTTTTATTTTTGAGGGAAAATTGGATTTTCATTCAACTAAATTACATGGTTGATACATCTAAAATTAAGTCCCGAATAATGAACTCGGCACATATTAAACCAAGACTTTAGAGTTTCATGACTTAGACCCCCAATGATCTAAATTGTGAGTAACTTTGTTTGTCTTCTGCTTAATAAAATAAAACTTGTGATTGTTAAGGCCTCTACCTCACATTTTTTTGCTTCGCAAGTATGTCCATATGGAGCCAAAATTTTGTCCATTCTAAGAAGCTGCGCGCAGCAACTAATTGGGAATCCATTTCCACCAAAATATATGAAAATCCCACCTCCTTAGCCAATTGAACATGGATTTTAAAAAACGTGTTTGACGGTTCTAAAAAACTTCAATTTGGTTCAGTTTTAGAAAACTTGAAACAAAAATAATTGAACCGACTGCTCTCAATATATTTGTCTATGACTCATGATTTTTTCTAGGTTATTAAAAATAACATTTAACTAATAGTTTTTATCTATATTTATTGATGAAAATGCAATTTTATATTTATTGATGAAATTAAATTTTAGTTTGCAAAAGTCATTGTTTGGAGAAGTTTGCTCTTCAACTTAGAAGACAAGATGAATGATAGGTTCAACGTAGCAAGAGTGCTAAGTTTTAGATAAAATTGCTCTAACTTGACATGTGTAGGCTCAAACAGAACAAATCAAGCCGAACATCACCGAACCGATTTGGATTGGTTCGGTTCGGGAAAAGAATAGTCACACCGACCAAACCAAACTGTTTTTTCACCCTTGGATTAGGGGGACTGATTACATAATACCAATAATTTTGGGGGACGAAAATCAAAACTTTTGGGGTCTAATATCAAAACAACCCTTGATACATTAACAGCAAGTGACCATTGTCAAAAATACTTGGGAAATTTTAAGCAAATATTGGGAGTGCTTGATGAACCACGAGAAAAGTACATTCTTGAAGAGTTCATGCGTGGTCTCAATGAGGATATTAAGTATGAAATGTGAGCATCAAGGCCTGAGTCATTTAGAGGAGCTATTCCTCTGGCAAAACTCTTTGAGAACAAGGTATTGGTAACAAAGAAAGGGGGAAATTATAAGCTGAGCATGGCTAAAAGAGACTATCTTAATACGCTTATAGAAAGACTGGACTCCAAATTAAATTTGGTTTTGGCCTGTGAAGCACTCAACAATGCACTATGAATATCAATGTCACAAGGAAAGACTGCTCACGATATTAATATACCCGATTCCACTGAATGTGAAATCCCTGAAAAGTCCAACAAGTGTTGTTTGCAAAACTACAATTATGACATCTGCCAAGATCTTCGAGGTTTACAGGGAGTCAATTTCAATATGTAAATCATTTGGTCTGATATTTGTACAGTTGCTTCTCAAAGCTTCATAGGACAAGCACTTTGTATGTGAAGCTGCTTTGATCACAATGACAATTTGGGTTTGTCTTCCACTATTTCCTTAAGAAAAATCCTAGAAAAGGGTCAAGACATCTATGTGTTTCAGAGAACTGTACCTCGACTTAGTATTCGAGGAATTAGAGCATATGTGAGGTGTAAGCTTATCCAAATTTCAGTAGCTGGAGCATTTCTGTTTGCACAACTTGTAGATTTCAGAGATAATCATCCTGGAAAATTTTCTTCTGCGAAAGTTTAAAACTGGATGTATAGAGATGTAAGAGCTGTAGTTCATTTCTGTCACCGTGATGGAACATTGCAAATGGTAGGGAAAGAAAACTGGAAAGTACATTGCTGAGGATTTGGCAACTGTACCTATGCTTAAGATGCCACGAGGCTCTTGTTGAGCTACAGTTTTGGTGTCAAATAGCTTGTGGAAATACACAAATGTCATCATGACATATTCTTTGTGGACATCAAAATCCTGATGGTGATTCTTTTTGCAATAATTGTTTGAAAATTGCATCTTCAAGTCAAGGAAAAAGATGTGCATTAAACAATGATGGATAAACGCAAATCAAGGATTAAGTTAATACTTTGTCGAGATTTTTTTTTATTTTAAAACTAGGGTATCAAAATAATTAAAATTCTTTGATCCACTTCTCCAATATCCCTCATATATGTGTATTTAACCATTTCTACATGCCAACAAAGTATGGGCTTAAGTATCACTATGCTTCCATGTTCATCATGACCACTATCGTCACCGGTATTAATGACAAGAAAACCTTTTTGGCCAATCAATCCCTCAAGGTGCTATATCAGCCTACAATAGGATGGCTTAAAAATACATGGTTCAGCAATTGCAATAGGATGGCTTATCAATACATGTTTCAGCAAAGAGATTCATTTTCCATCTGTTTACAGAGCATCTATTGCTCCATCTACAAATTTGCCCCATAAGAATTCCTATTGTGATCGTGGATCAAAACACAAATTGGTTAGTTGCAATATCGGCAACACAAATGCTACAAATTTATGTTAACAATCCGATGGTCAATGCTACTCAAAAAGATGCAACCCCATAGAGTGATGTTCTGATAGGAATATTACTCGTTCTACATCTACAAATCATATCAGAACGTCCTGCACAGGGGCCATTTTGGTAATTGCCATGGCTCATATGTGGCTGAAATTTTCCCGCATAGACTGATGTGCTGATAAGAATATTACTTTTTTTCTACCAATTATGGGGGATTCAATTTAAATATTTGTTAACTCCTTGTATTGAACTTAATTTCATTCTATTTGGTAATAAAGCCTTAACGTGAATTATCAGATTTTAAGTTCTACTGTAATTCTAATTAATGAAAAAGAGACGGAACGATAGTGTTGCCAAGAAAAACATTTTAAGTAGTTTAGGAAAAGAAGACATACGTATACCCGTAGCCTTTGGGATTAGTCAACCTTGTCGCAATCATCAACACATAAAATGAGGTCCCAGTGAGTACAAGCCTGGACAGCCTGAATCCCAAACCCGACCAGGTACCAAAACATCCGAAAAACTTCACAATTCCTGAAATTCAAATTAGTAATAAGTGAGTCTTCACAATTTAACGCATACAAGATGTTGAGTACCGACTTAAACTCCAAATTGGATGCGGATATGAAGGCTAGGCCCAGTTCTAGTAGTTTTCTTAGAGACGAAGTTAACTTGGTGGGCAAGTCAGGGGTGTCTTTAAATAAGACGTCCTATTTTAGGGTTTTGAAGTAGAGAGAGGGAGAGAGACAATATTCTTATAATCAGGGTTTAACAGAGGGTGTAACCGGGTTCAAGGGGATTGTGAGAGAGAGGTTTTGACAGTCTTTGTCTGATATTCACATTTTAATTATAATTTTATACCCTCATTATCTATTTTATATGAATAAAGATATCACTAATAATTATTTTTGTCCTAAATTGCAGGTAAATGAAGAAATAATGAATAAAAGCTCAATTGACTCAACTCTCCCATTTTCTACCAATTTTTAAAGCCTAAAAATGAAGACAAAAGAAGGCCCAAGAAAGCTCAAGTATCCATGAAGAAATCGGGTCAAGAAATCAAAGAAAAAGAAAATTTGCCACAAACCAACCAAGAAGCCCCTTGGTTGGCCAATCGGTTGGCCCCTTGGTTGGTTCGCAACAGATTTCAGATTAAGGGCTGGATTTTAATCCTTGGTCACCAAGTTTCATCCAAGGGCTCTTCTTTACTACTGTAGGCTATAAATAGGGGTAGAGGGGGAGAGGTTTGAGTGTGAAATTTTTTATAAAAATTCCATTTGGAGAGGAGAATTACTCTTAATTGAGAAGACCTTCCAAAATTATAACTTTTGTTACAATAAATAAAAATTATTTTTCACCCCTCCATATTCTTTTCTTCTCTTTGTCCAAGGATGGAAAGAGGATGAAGATGAAGAGATCAATATGTGGGTTTCCTTTTATTTCTTTTCTCTTCTTTTTTTCTTTTATTTAATGCTTTGTAGAGTAGATTTACATTCTTGTTTTTACTTTCATGCATTTTACTTTCATGCAATTCTTGCTCTTTCATTCTTGTAATTAATTTTGATTTCTCTTTTCTTTTCTTTGATTCGCCTTGAGGCTTAAGATCTCTTGGGAATTCACCCTTTTCTAAATGTGGAGCCTTTAATTGGATCCCTAGAGATTGTTTGAAACTAGTTTTACATCCAACTCATTCTTATAAGATTGAGACTAGCTAAGTGGATCTACTCTAGATTTCGCTATTTTTAATCACCTCCATATTTTACCTTCTTTATTTTAGCTTTGTTTTCTCTTTCCTTTTTATTCATGGAGATCATAATTGGGGATCTCTAGAGATTATTGAAACTAGCTTCATATCCTACTCACTCTTGTGAGATAGAGATTAGCTAAGTGAATCTACTCTAGACTCCCCTATCTTAAATCAACCCTCCACCTTTCACTTTCTTGCTTTTCATTTAGTTGTTTCTTTTTCTTTTCTTTTTCTTCTTATTTTCATACTTGCTTTACTTCTTTCTTGCTTTTCTTTTATTTGCACATATTCACTCTCACTTCACTCTCATTCACATTTTGATTTTATTTACATTCTATCACTAGCACACTCTTAATCTCTTCACACTCACTTCCTTCTCATTTTATTTTAGTTTTCACTAAACCACAAACACTCTCTTATCTTCCACAATCCACTTTCACTTCACTTTGATCCTAATTGTCGTGCACATCTTAAGAAATGAATTTGACTAAACTTACAACGCCTTTCTCGTGAGATTCGACCATCTTTTATACTATAACTTGATGGTTGTATACTTGCAACTCTAGGTTCAACACTTATTTTTAACCTATTAAGTTTTTGGCGCCGTTGCCGGGGAAGGCGCTTATTTGTAGGATTTTTCTATATTTGGTTCTTTAACTTGTGTATTTTCTTATGAAGGAACCTCTTTGGAGCTTGAAGATCAAGAGTTGAAGATTCAAGATTGAAGAATTACCTTCAAAAAGGCTAGGATAGCTTTTGCGTGGGTAACTTTTCTATCTAGTATTTTCAATTCCACCCTTTAGATAGTTCATTCATATTAGAGACAATTAGGATTAAAAATAATAAAAATAAAAATAAAAATAAAAGATTTTACTTTTGTCGACCCTAATAAACTTCACTTTGTTTGATTGTGGACCATAATAAAAAATGATAAGATTTTTATTTTTGCATCCTTTTTAGTTGCTTTTAATTTCTAGGGTTGCATTGCATATAATAGTAGGAATTCACCCAAGTGATTTGAGCATCTTGATTTGACACACACTTGAAAATATCTTAAGGGCAAAACCCTCTAACCAAGATAAGGTAAGGGATTTTATCACCCTTTCCTTAGCCCACAAATCACTAATTCCTCACTACACAAACCCAAGCCTTCTAAAACTCAATAGACGTTGGCCCCTAAGGATTCGAGCTCATTAAGGAACAAGAAATCCTTTAGTGAACCGGTCCAAGTTTATTTGGATTAATTGGTGTCTAAGGCAAGGTTTAGGGGTTGCGTAAAGCGCTCCGCAAGGAACGAGGTACTTAATTGATCTTTGATCTCCCTCTAGTACTATCCTTACCTGGCTAATTACCCGAGTAAACTTTGATCTTTTCACTAAGGGAATTTTTGGTTAGGAGCTAGTCTAGTGAGTTTAGGCGTAACCCTAGAAGTTAGGGTGATTGAAAAGTAATTGTCTTGATTTGTTTTCGTTAGCTTTTTCTTTTTCTTTTCTCATCACATTTTTTTTCCTCTCTCTTTTAGTTTTATTTCTTTTTCTTTCCTTTAAAAAATTAAAAAAAAATTTAAAGAATTTTTGGTGTATGCAAACTTAGATTAGGGACAATACAAATCGATTAATCCGTATTGATTCATCTTTTGAAACCGACGAAATGGCCGTCCCTAATCCACCCGTTCTTCAAGATATATGCTATCCAACTAGGAATGCAATCCCTTCTTGCATAAAGCTCCCCGATGTCAATGGAACAAATTTCGAACTTCGACCGCATTTCATAAACGTGCTTCCAAAATTCTTAGGAGTAGAATCCGAAGACGCATACATTTTCATCTCTGAATTTGAAGAAGTTTGCCTCATGATTAAGATGAGGGACTTAACCGAAGATGCGATCAAACTCCGATTTATTCCATTTGCCCTTAAGGACAAAGCCAAGAAATGGCTGTATAGCTTACCCACAGTTTCTATCTCAACTTGGGACGAATTTGTCACCATTTTTCCAAAGAAAAATTTCCCTATCCACAAAACGGTTAAGCTTAGAAACAGCATTCAAAATTTTAGGATTGTCTCGGTTGAGCCATTCTGGAAGTATTTTGATAGATTTAAGGATCTCCTCAACCAATGTCCTCACCATGGTCTTGAAAAGTGGCAATTATGCCAAATCATCTATGAAGGATTGGATTATTCTTCAAAAACTTTCTTAGAGTCAATGTGTCATGGGGATTTCATGAAGAAAAATACAGATGAAGCATGGGACTTTTTAGAGGGTTTATCTGAGAAAACCATGCAGTGGGAACACTGTGATGATCGAATTTCATCAGTTCCCCAACCCAAAACCAGTGGTTTCTCCTTAGAGTCAAACATTGTCGTTGAGGCTAAGATGGCTACAATCATGCGTAGGTTAGAAACTTTACAAGTCAAAGAACGAGCTCCAGCTCAAATCAATCATGTTTCTGCCTTATGTTGTCATAACTATCATTCTCCATCTCATGTTTCAGAGGAATGTCCTCTCTTAGAAAATAATCAACCACTAGGTCAGGTAAACGCTGCATTCCAGCATCCCTGGAATGATCCATTTTCTCCAACCTACAATCCAGGTTGGAGAAATCACCCGAACTTTGCATGGAATTAGGGAAACTACTCAGGAAATTAAAATTTTACTCCCTCTTCAACCCAACAATTTCCTAGGGGAAACAAAGTTCCTTTCGATTCTCAAACTAATTTTCAACAGCCAAATCTGTCATATCCAAATCAGTCTCCTCATCATCAATCTGTAAATCATTCTCCTCCAAACTCTGATCATGATAAACGTCTTAACGTCTTGGAAAAAGGATTAGAAGCGCTGATTAAGACTTCCACACAGACCACGAACTTGTTGACTCAAACATCCAACACTTTAAATTCCTTCATGCAGTCAACCGGACAAATTCTCACCTCCAACCTTCAAGCCATAGCTCGTTTAGAAACTCAACTCAGCCAACAAGCGAATGTTGTGAGTGAGAGAGAGAAGGGAACATTTTCAAGTCAACCCGTGACCAACCCTAAGGACACGGGATCAAGTTCTACCTACCAAGCTCAAGTGAATGAAATCCATTCACTCCGGTCGGGAAGAAAAGTCGATAATCAAGTTAGAATGCCTCCAAGTCAAACCCTTGGGCCAGAACAAATTCTCTCTCCTTCTGATAACTCCATTCAAGAGTCACCGCTTCTGAACTGAACTTAACCCGAACCCGAAATAATTTTGATAGGTTTAAACTAGTTGCTCCATACCCAGATAGACTCAGGCCTAGGAATCACTCCCCTCAGGAGGAGAAGATCCTAGAAACCTTCAAGCAGGTTAAGGTCAATATTCCTTTTTTAGATGTCATTGAACAAATTCCTTCTTATGCCAAGTTTTTGAAGGAATTATGTACCAAAAAGAGGCAAATAAATATTCCAAAGAAAGTCTTTCTCGCCGCCAATATCAGTGATGTCCTCTCAAAGTCTGTACCATTGAAACATAAGGATCCGGGTTGTCCTACCATCCCATGTGTCATTGGTAACACTCGTATCGATAAGGCGCAGTGTCAACTTGCTTCCGTATTCGATCTACCAACAACTAGGTGTCGGAGAACTCAAGCCAACTAGATGCACACTTCAGTTAGCTGATAGATCTGTTAAGGTCCCTATGGGTGAAATAACAGATGTATTGATAAAGGTTAGAGATTTCATTTTTCCTGTTGATTTCCTAGTCCTAGAAACGCAGCCCGTTTCCAATCCCAAAGGACAGATACCTGTGATCTTAGGAAGACCGTTCTTAGCCACTTCTAATGCTCTCATCAACTGTAGAACTGGTCACATGAAGCTGTCTTTTGGAAATCTGACTGCTGAACTTAATATTTTCAATCCAGGAAATAATATTGATAATCAACCTTTCGAAATCAATTACATCCAAGAAAGTTCAATAGAAGTAGAGAATGAATTTGACCAGAGTTTTGAGGAAATCTTTGGTGAGGAGCTGTAGATTTTAGCAGCCTCAGGTTTGATTTTTGAGAATAAGGAAACTGTGTCAAATACATGCATTTGTAATTTAACTTTTGAAGAACTCTTTTCTGATGAACTTAGATTTCTGGAAAATAAAGGACAACCAAAATTGCAACCATCAAACATAGATACTGTGTTTGAGGAAAATTTTATAGAAAAATTGGTTGGACAAACTTTTGTAAATAAATCTAAGTTCAAATTGCATATCACCATTGAAACCTACCTTGAATTATTGCAAAAATCATTGAACCCCTCGGAATGTTTTGAATCGAGCACTTCATTGTTTATATCATTTTAAATCTCTTTAAGATCCGTGGTAGAATCTTCAACAATAAGGTAAGATTTAATGTAGAATTTAAACTTCTCATTTTTCATCTTTTATTCTATATTTACTTATCTTTATGTCTCATCATCATAAAAGAATTTATTCTTCTCTCATTTGAGAGTTTCTTGTTCTTCCTTAAAAAAGAGAAAATTTTGACTTCATCCTCCTCATACCAAAGGTAATTGCAGATTTCTTTTATCATTGTTCGAAGTCGTAGAACAAATCTAAGTGCTTCATTTTTATCTGTTTTACTTTGTGCATTATAGAATTTGCATTGAGGACAATGTAAAATTTAGGTGTGGGGTGGGGATTAGTCATTCTTCCTCTTTATCTTAGTCATTTTCCTCTTTTTCTTACCATTTTTTTCTTTTTTATGTCATTTAAAAAATAGTCACTTGCCAACTTAATAGAGTTGATTAATAATTGATCTAATTGATAAAATTTAAATTTTCTAATCCGTAGTTAGTTTTATACTCAAGTTTACCTTTTATGATAACTCTAAATAAATTTCTTAAATAATGATTTTTGAAGTAGTATACTTTACTTAAGTCTCAACTTAGACTATTAACTAAAGTAATGAAATTGTTGCATGCTTAACTTAGAGTTGAAAATAAGTTTTCAAGTTGGCTTAATCTAAATATTTTTCAGAATATATATATACATATACATATATTTAAAAAACTAACTTTAGAAAATAAGAGTGTGAAAAATAGGCACCAATTTAAAAAATTCTCTTAAAATCCAAGGTGATTCTATCTTATAAAGCTTAAGTTGGTGAGTTATTAAGCCCAAGGAGTATTTTCATACTTAATGGCGTAAATCCAATTGGGTTGGGATCCATTGACCCAAAACTCGTTAAATGGTCACTTAGAAAGCCCGAACAAGAAGAACAAAATCACCAAGGAATAAAGAGTTTAAAAAACTAATTACTAACAATGTATTTAAATATATAGTTATATTTGTATATATGTTCTTGAAAAATAAATTGGTTAAAAGACTTGAAACTTGTTTAAAACAAAGAGTTAGCATGTTCTTTTCAAAACTTTTAAATTAAATTTCTAAGTTAGACTTAGTTACGTATAACTATAATGAAAAGATTTTCTAAAGAAATTTACCTTAGAGTTATATATAAAAGCGTTTCCTTGAGTAATAACTAGCTTCGATTAGAATGTTTAAATATATCAAGTAAATTAATTATACTTTGACTTCTTTAAATTGGCAAGTTGACTGAATTTTATGGGTATATTCACTGCAAACCCTCACGAGACTACAACTCGTCCACTAGGGCAACCTAGGGGTTTAAAGGCTTGTTGTATGCGCTAAATACAACCGCGATTCCTGCGAAAGTGAGTTAGGATTTTCTTTTTATTTTCTTTGCTAGAGGACTAGCAAAAGTTTAGATGTGGGGGTATTTGATATTCACATTTTAATTACAATTTTATACCCTCATTATCTATTTTATATGAATAAAGATATCACTAATAATTATTTTTGTCTTAATTTGCAGGTAAATGGAGAAATAATGAATAAAAGCTCAATTGACTCAACTCTCCCATTTTCTACTAATTTTTAAAGCCTAAAAATAAAGACAAAAGAAGGCCCAAGAAAGCTCAAGTATCCATGAAGAAATCGGTCAAGAAATCAAAGAAAAGAAAATTGCCACAAACCAACCAAGGGACCCCTTGGTTGGCCAATCGATTGGCCTTGGTTGGTTCGCAAATGATTTCGAAATATTGGATTTTAATCCTTAGTCACCAAGTTTTATCCAAGGGCTCACCTTATCACAGAGGCAATGGGGTACAGGGGAGAGGTTTGAGTGTGAAATTTTTTTATAAAAACTCCATTTGGAGAGGAGGGTTACTCTTAATTGAGAAGACCTTCCAAAATTATAATTTTTGTTGCAATAAATAAAAATTATTTTTCACCCCTCCATATTCTTTTCTTCTCTTTGTCCAGGATTGAAAGAGGATGAAGATGAAGAGATCAATATGTGGGTTTCCCTTTTTTTTCTTTTCTCTTCTTTTCTTTTATTTTCACTAGTGGATATTAGGCTTTTACTGACGGCAACATCGCTGACGGGTAAATGCCGTCGTGATGATACAATCCCCGACGGTCAAATGCCGTCGGGGATATAGCGTCGGCAATCAATTTCCGTCGGCGATGTTAACATCGCTGACGGAGAATATCGCTGACGGGATACCCGTCAGCGATGTTTATCTATAAAATGCTTTTACCCGTCATTTCTTGTAACCCTAGTTTTTACCGCCCGCCGCTGTAATTTTCCTACCGCGCATTACGTCGTCATTGCTTCACAGGAGCTCCGGCTGCCACCGTCCTCGCCGGCGCTCCTCCGCCGAGATCTCCTCCGCATCCTTCTTCGAACGCCGCCGCCACCATCGTCTGCGTCGAACGCCGGCGCCGCCGCCACCATCTTCTCCGTCGAACGCCAACGCCGGCTCCGCCTTCTCCGTCGAACGCCGCCTCCTCCTCTGCCGAGGGCCGCCTCCGCCTCCGCCACCACCGATCTACTCAAGGTATAATCTTTTAATGATTTCTAATTTTTATTACAATTTTATGGATTATATACAATTGAATTAGGGTTATATACAATTTTATTACTCTTATTTTAAGAATTGAAATTAAAACCTAATCCCTAACCTTTAATTATAATTATCTACCCTAATTGATATTTATCATAACCCAAATTGATCACATAACCCTAATTAAGATAACTTAAAGTTTGTTAACCCTAACCTAACTTTAATTTTTATTAAATCTAGCCAATTAAACTTATATACCCAAGTATATAATCCTAATTCAACTAACTTTAATAAATAATTTAGCATTTTTCTAACTCTAATTAATTAATTTAACTTTAATATATTTAATCCTAACTTTAATAACTCAATAATCTACTTTAATCCTAACTTGAATAACTCAATTAAATTAATCTCCCAAATATATATGAGCCTAAGAGTAATCCTAGTTATCTTTTTATAACCCTAATCCTAACTTTAATGATTTATAATAATATACTTAAATCTTAACTTTTTATAATCCTAATCCTATCTTTAATGATCTTTCTTAACCTAATCCGTTAATAATGGTATTAATTAAACTTTAGTTAGCCTAATCCTAATTGAACAAATCTAATCAATTAGAAATCCTAATTATTACCTTAAATTCATTTCCCAAGACAATGACCCGATAATTAAACTAACTCTCACTCAAATTTTATCTTAATCCTAAATATTAATAACTAATTTAAATATATATAACGCTAATCCTAACTCTATGAAGTAACTATCGAAAATAATCCTAATACTAAATCTAATTACATTACCCTAAGTCCCTAACCATAATTAAACTAACTTTAAACTAACTTTAACAATAATACAATCATGATTATATTACTATAAGTCTAATACTCTAATTAAGCGATGATAGTTATGATAAACTGATTCTATTGTTATTGATGCATTCAATTTAGTTAGATATATGATATTGTATTGTGTTATATATCATGATTATATGAATCGGAAGTCGTTACCCTAGTTTCCGTCTAATAATGTTGGATGTGAATCTCTTCTAATATAAGCATGCGTAATTCTAGTTGGATGTGAGAATACTTTTATATCTAAAGAGAATAGCGTGATTTATGTTAGAAGCATGATCTACATACAATAATTATTAGATCTGTCGAGGAGGATTCCTTCTCGTGCAGTTAGGAATACGATAGTGTATCATCTATCTTTGTATACACTATGCATTTTATTCATTAAAATTTCGATAACCGCATTATCGCATTGTTCTCCGTGTACAATAAGTGTATGTTGTTTTATGATCGATCTATTATCGATCTATTATCGATCTATTATCGATCATTTATCGCATTATAACATCCGCGCGATGTACTCGGAGAAGCAGTAGTAAATCTTGCAGAAATTTTTAAGAAATAAAAACGCATAAAGTATGTAAAGGTAGTTGTAGACACTACTATATTCCTAATGGGATAGGTTCATTTCCTATGACAGCCGTTAAAGTGTCTTATTGAAAATATGAGCGTTAGATTTTATGCCCACATAATTTATGTTCTGACAATTCCCCTCGAGATTATTATAATTTGTATTTCCTTGATGTCGTGGAAAAGTTAATATCACCCAACCGGTATTTGATGCTTTAATAATAAAATTTCACATTACCTAATTATGCTTAATTTTATTTATGAATAATATTATATATATATCATACGATGAGGATAGTTCGACAAATCATGGATCGATATTCCTCGTATTGATAGATGGAGGGACGATCGATATAAAGATGGAATAAATCAATTCATACGATGCATAGCGGACCCACGAAAGTTAAATAGTAATGTCGTGTATTGTCCCTATTTGTTGGTGTAAAAATATGGCATTGGTGGATAAAAGTGATTTACATAAACACTTAATATCGAGGATTTCATGAGGAGTACAAATATTGGACGTTTCATGGGGAAGGATGTCTTGAAGAAATGAAATTGATGGCGGAGACCGGTACGTCAGATGGGAGGATAGATGATACACATACAATGCTTGCTAATATGTTAACAGTTCCTAATATAGATGAAATTGAAGGTGCCGAGGATCTTTGAGATTCTGAGAAAATGCTAGAGGTGTGAATGATCACGAGGAGCTGGCGCAGATAATAAAATTAATAGATGACAATGAAAATGATCTGTATGAGGGTTGCACCGAGTTCACGAGGTTATCATTTATGCTGCGTCTTTTGCGTATAAAGTCTCTTAGCGGAATGACAGATAAATATTTTAATATGTTGCTTGTGTTGCTGAGAAAAGTGATTCCAAATGGAAAAGAGAGCATTCCAAGAAATTATGATAACGCAAAGAAGATTGTATCTGTTATAGGACTTGATTACAAAAAAATCGACGCATGCCCTAATGATTGTATCCTCTACTATAAGGATAACAAAGATCTTCAGGAGTGTCCAGTTTGTGGAGTATCACGGTGGGTACAACGCAAAAATTATTCGACACATGGGACAGCAAGGTCTATGCTTAAGCAAAGGAAGATTCCAACAAAGGTCCTTCGTCATTTTCCCTTAATACCTAGGCTAAAACGATTGTATATGAATAAAGATACTACTGCTAAGCAAATGAGGTGGCACATGGAAGAACGTATAGATGATGGTAAAGTCAGACATCCGGCCGATGCAGAGGCATGGAAGCATGTGGATCGAACTTATCCTTGGTTTGCGAATGAGTGCAGGAATGTTAGACTTGGTTTGTCTAGCGACGGATTCAATCCATTTGGGCTTATGAGCTCCGATTGGTCTACATGGCCTGTTGTATTAACGCCATACAACTTACCGCCTTGGCTTTGCATGAAACAACCGTATATGATACTTTCATTATTGATACCGGGCAAGCATGCACCAGGTAATGACATAGATGTGTTTTGGAACGCTAATTGATGAGTTAAAACAACTCGACTGAAGGGGTTATGACATATGATACTCACGCAAAGCGGACTTTTAGACTCGTGGTATTTTACTATGGAGAATTAATGATTTTCCAACCTATGCGAATCTGTCGGGTTGGTCTCTGAAGGAACATATCGTGTCGGTGTGTGGTCCGAATTCAAAGGTCTTTATCTACCACAGTCGTAAATTTTGTTATTGGTTTAATAGAAGGTGGTTGAACCTAAAACAGTCTGAGAACAAAAAATGGAGCAAGTTTTTGATGGTACTGTTGAGAAGCGAGATGCTCAGCGTCCATTAGGTGGAGATCAGTTATGCGCTTGCTTGGCGGTTCCTGTTGTCGAGGTTTGGAAAGAAGCTATTCGAAGAAGATTTACTTGGAGGAGGGATCTTGCGTATTAACAAAAGGATACTAAAGCGAAAGAAAAGCACAAGTGGTGAGGGATGGGGCTGAAATTGTAAAATTGCCCTCGGGATGGACAAAATTCAGCATTTTTTCAACTCCCTTCTTGGAAAGAGCTAAAAATACTGACACAACTTGGACGTTATGCACATTGAAAAAATATTTGTGATAATCTTTTATCCACTTGTTGCAATGTGCTAATAAATCAAAGGATGATCTACGCTCGTCAAGATCTAATTGCATTGAACATCAGAGACGAACTGCAGCCAAAAAATTATTCTAACCTGTTGTTAGATCAAGCGCATGCATACGTAGTAAATAATCTTGAAATCTTCTCGGAATACCGGAGGTAAAATATCACATAAGAGTTTTGAATATCATTTAACTAGTAATTTTAAATTTGACAATGACATAGATTGTTTATTGCATTAATAGGCAACATCAGGAAAAACTAAAGAATGAAGTTACCGGTAGTACAGCTGTACATGACATTAAAGAAAGACATATGAAGGAATTCCCTGTTTGGTTGAAGAATGAAGTAAGTATTGTTAAATTTAGCAATAATAATATTTTTACTAAAAAACAAAGACATTGATTTAATAGTTTTCTTATTTTTATATTTAGATCCGGAACAACTTGTCCTTAATAACCAAATATCGGAAGAAGTAAAGGTTCACTTGTGAAGCGGCTTACTATCTTGTAAATCAATATGGTGGGTATCGTGTTAGCGGGTATAAATTTCATACAATGGAGGTTGATGATCTGAAGGTCACCCGAATAGTGGTGTCATGGCTACCTTCTCCGTGAATGTTTCTCAAATAGAAGAGATCGAATCGGTTGAAAATAATATAACATATTATAGGCGGTTGAAAGATGTGGTGGAGATATTCTACGGCTATGGTGGACCAAATGAACATAAATACGATGTTCATGATTCGTTGGTGCTTTGCAAAGACTCAAAAGGATCCCTTTGGATTTACAATTGTCAATCTCGATAAAGAAATTGATAGTGATGAAAAATTCATGTTTGCATCTCGGGTGGGACAATATTTCTATGTGAAATATCCTATGGTTAAAGACGAGTGGGTTGTCCTATACAAGGATTCTAGGGCTTATATGCAACCTTCTACGGTGAAGATGGTGATGAGAGCTATATAGACAACTTCAATGAGCCAAATGCGTGATCGATGAATTCTCGTACCCTCAAAATGTAGTGTTTGATACGGATGCTCCAACAACTTCGGACGGACATTCCAAATATTATCACGACATTTTAGGAGCTAAATATGTAATCGGCAGTTTGTGTAACTTTTTTTTAGTTTACATATTGTAAAATGAAAACTTTAATATCACTATGATGTATCTCAATTACCTTTTGGACAATATAAATTGCATATAAATATGTAATATCTTCTTTTGTATATTCAGCTTGCAGATGCCTACAAGCGAGATATGAAATGAAAATTTTATTAATGTAATAATACATCTTGTTTTTATTTTGGCCAATATAAATTGCATCTATAATATATTATTTTTGTATATTTATTCAACTTGCAGATGTCTAAAAACATTAGCAGGAGGCTATCATTCGAAGAAGCCAATCCAGATCAAGACCAATCTACCGAGGAAGAGCCACCGACTTCAACAGAGATCGGAGGTATAACTTCACATAAGTTACGTATTAATTATTCATGATATATGCACAATAATAATTTATTTTTTTTATTTCTTTAGGTGAGGGCGAGGATGAGCCATCTCCTGTACCATTATATGCAGATCCTCCAGTAGTACTTGATGCATATATTCCCGGGATTGAGCGTGGGCCTTTACCAGCATGTGCAGAGGGGTACAGACTCAAGCAGACAGAGAGGTACAAATTGGCCAAAAAACGATTGGATGAATGGACGCCACAGATTGATGAGATATTAGCTGATGCAAAAAATGAAATCAGACAAAGATTTGGTGAGTTTAATCAATTATTTTCGAGTATTGGAAAATTAATAATAAATAATAATAATAATTTTTAATAGAAACAAAGAATTCACTATAATACTTTGATTTTGTTTGATCCAATACTATCACAATTATGAGTTCTAAACATGCTTTCATACACACCTAGATCCACAATTATGAGCACATGTGGACAAAAAGAAGAATGTAAACAATTTTCACTTTTGCTTTTATTTTCGAGTTTTTGATATTTAAATTGAATTCTGAGAGCTTAAGGTTGAATAAATAAAAGTGGTACATATTTATAACTTCTACAAATATTTTTCTTTATTGTAGGAGAAAAATATTCAAGAAAAAGGACGACATGGAAGTGACTTTAAAAAAGTTACCACCGGATGGCTTTCGTGCACTTGTAAGGTGGGAACATAATGGGATTCCAACGGGCAATGGGCTAACAATTTTAGCTCATATCTTGGATGCTTGATACTGAGAAGTGATAATCTGAATCCTTACTATGAGGTGAGGAGCGACCCTTTGATGTCCTCGAGTCTATCTATCGCGATCTTTGGGTAAAATTCACTATTATTTATAATTATTTTACCTTTACGTCAATGGCCATGCTTAACTATATGTTAATATTTAGAGATATTTCAACATCGAAGATAATCTGTAGGGTGGGATTTTTATTTGGTTACATGGGAAAGTTTAAGCATTCTCTTGAGTGGAGACATGAGATAAAGAAGAAATGCTATGAAAGTTGCGGTGAAGCTGGAGAGGATCTACAAGCGAGATAAGAGGGTTGAGCGGATCATTTAGCTGCACTTATAGTATTGTGGGGCGAGAAGGAGCACCAGGTAAATATGTATAATAGAAATTGGATTCAAGTTATTTATCTAAATGTTGTATATTGAAGATTGTACTAAAATCCTCTTTGTTCATGTTGAAGAAAAAATGTCGGAGAAATAAACTGAACCGATGGAAGAAAGATTATGATCATCATACGGGGACTACTTCATTTGCCCAGATTACGGATCAATTTTGTAGGACAACGGTATAAAGTATTTTAATATTCTATATATATTCTCTCCGCTTCCTAAAATATTTGATAAATAAAACTAATAAATATGTTTTGTAAATCTTAGAACGCTCCCTATATCCCGCTTCCAGCACTGCATAAGAGGACGATGGTTCACTTTAAGAAGGGGTACGATGCCGACAAGGATAGGAAAGAAAAGCTAGAATTGGCTAAGAAAACGCAGGTAAACATATCTATTTATACGTACTTGGCATAATTTTCTTTATTCAATACATATATATATACACATTCCTACCAATTTTGAATTTCTCATTCAGGGTGTAGTAAATACTAAATATAAGTATCTCACCATTTGCAAACAGTAATGCTTCTTAACGTGATTTTTGATAGTGTAATTATATTTTCTTTATTTTTGAAATGCCAATTCATAAATTTATTTATTTATTCCATTTCTTAAATTTATTTTTTGTTTTTAGGCGACTCTGGAAAACACATATCTTTGAGTAGTTGCCTGAGCGAGAGGCCCCTAACTATAGAGGAGAATTATAGCGTGAGCCATTTGATTTGTGGACTTCCCAAAAAGGGAGGACCGGTGGATGGGAGTTGGAGCTCAGAGGGTGTCTACACCATTCCAGCCTCCGTCGAGTTCAACGCCATCGACAATGCCCTCAAGACCCTCTTACATGCCGCAGGAGGATTGCACTCCGCAGGCGATGCAGCTTGTTTCATCGGTGATGAATATTTTGGATGGTTATATTCCCGAGGAGATGTGGGAGGATATTCAAGAGGAGCTTATGCGAGTGATCCACCCTACCGCTACTTTTGCAATGGTTTCGGGCAAATATTGAAATCATGCACGGCGGGTTCCTACTGCCCGCAAAGTCGATTATGAACTTTTTGGGCTCTCAACAGGCATTTGGTGGTAGTGGAGAGAGTAGTAGACAGGTATACGTATTCCAAACATAAAACATGCATGATTACACTCTTTCTCACAATATGATATTCTAAATTTCATTTATTTTTGTGTTAGCATGAGGATGATATCAATGGGAGCACGAGTCGTAGGGATGGAGCCGGTGGCAATGCGGATGATGACATGGATAGGGCGGACGACTGTCTTAGTGAGTTATATCCTAGACTTCGTGTTTGTATATTGGAACTCTTTATATTGGAGATTATGATATGCTTGTATGCTTAACATCCTAAACTTCGTGTTTCTTGGAATTAGAGATGTGTGGCCATAGATGTGAGTAATGCATGATATATATATGGATTTTAGCTTGTTTATGCATGATATATATATGGATTTTAGCTTGTTTGTGCGTATGATATATATATGGATTTTAGCTTGTTTGTGCTGTATGATATATGTGGATATATAACTTATTTGTGTCGGCAACTTATCGTATAAGTTATGGAATGTTGTGGTTTGTTATTTGTTGTTTGTGAAATTTGGATTGGAAATTTATAATTTGTAATGGAATGTGCGCAAAATTAATTGGTGGTTGCATATATTTGTGAAATATGGATTGGGAGTTGTTTGTGCACGATTTTTGTGAAATTTCTTACGGAACGTGTATATTTTGAATGTTTCTTTGGATTGTTGTGAAATATGGATTGTGTATATTTGGAATGTTTCTTTGGAATGTGCAGGGAATCGAATTTAGTTTGTATGAACAGGGAATCGACTGAAATCTGGAAATATTTTTTTTACCAGCCTGCAATCATCGCTGACGGGACTCCCGTCAGTGATACGCATCGCTGACGGCAATACCGTCGTGATGATCGCTATCGCCGACGGCTTTCCGTCAGTGATATATATCTCTGACGGTAACGCCGTCGGTGATGTTTAATCATCGCTGACGGCCACCCGTCAGTGATATATATCGCTGACGGTACACCGTCGGCGATGTAAAACACATCGTTGACGGGTAAACCGTCAGTGATATACATTTCTGACGGCTTGGCCGTCACCGATATGAAAACATCCCTGACGGGGTTGCCGTCAGGGATGTTCATACATCTGTGACGGCGCTTGCCGTCAACGACTTGCCGTCAGTAGTAGATATTACTGACGGCTGCCCGTCAGGGATGTTACTTCCCTGACGGGACTTTTGCTGACGGGTTATCTTTGACGGCTTGCCGTCAATGATAGTCATCGCTGACGGCATTTGTGGCATTCCTGACGGGAAACCCCGTCAAGAATGCTTACTTTTCCACTAGTGTTTATTTAATGCTTTGTAGAGTAGATTTACATTCATGTCTTTACTTTCATGCAATTTACTTTCATGCAATTCTTACTCTTTCATTCTTGTAATTAATTTTAATTTCTCTTTTCTTTTCTTTGATTCGCCTTGAGGCTTAAGATCTCTTGGGAATTCACCATTTTCTAAATGTGGAGCCTTTAATTGGATCCCTAAAGATTGTTTGAAACTAGCTTTACATCCAACTCATTATTGTGAGATTGAGACTAACTAAGTGGATCTACTCTAGATTCCGCCATTTTTAATCACCTCCACATTTTACCTTCTTCATTTCCCTCTTTATTTTCGCTTTGTTTTTCTCTTTCCTTTTTATTCATGGAGATCATAATTGGGGATCTCTAGAGATTGTTTGAAACTAGCTTCATATCCTACTCACTCTTGTGAGATTGAGATTAGCTAAGTGAATCTACTCTAGACTCCCCCTATCTTAAATCAACCCTCCATCTTTCACTTTCTTGCTTTTCATTTAGTTGTTTCTTTTCTTTCTTTTTCTTCTTATTTTCATACTCGCTTTACTTCTTTCTTGCTTTTCTTTTATTTGCACATATTTACTCTCACTTCACTCTCATTCACATTTTGCTTTTATTTACATTCTATCACTACCACACTCTTAATCTCTTCACACTCACTTTCCTTCTCATTTTATTTTGGTTTTCACTGAACCATAAACACTCTCTTATCTTCCACAATCCACTTTCACTTCACTTTGATCCTAATTGTCGTGCACATCTTAAGAACCGAATTTGACTAAACTTACAACACCTTCCTCGTGGGATTCGACAATCTTTTATACTATAACTTGATGGTTGTATACTTACAACTCTAGGTTCAACACTTATTTTTAACCTATCATTGTCCGTGCAAAAGATTGTAATTTGGAGGTGATAGTGGATTCTTTTCGATACCGTGGTTTTTCCCTGTTGAGGGTTTTCCACGTTAAATCTTGTGTGATTCTATTTGCTGCGTTTGGTGGTTTTCGGGATTTTTGCGAGATCTAAAAATCCCAACAAGTGGTATCATAGCGGGGTTCGACTGTTCGTGGAGGTTTGAGCGGTGTGCAATTGGTGAAGGCGTCAGTGATCGAGCCGCGGTGATCAACATCGAGCGAAGAAGAGAATCGATCATCATCGAAAGAAAAAAAAGTACTGTAGTGGCGGACCACTATCCACGGGTTAGGGTTTGGTTAAAGTTATTAAATCAAATTCAACGGTGCAGATTGATTTGTCTTCTGATCGAGGGTTTGGAGGCGGATTTTGGTGATCCAGGAGTCGTTCTTGGGGTATTTCGACGTGCTGAATTCATTTTTGATGTCGGTTTTATCAAATTCAACCTCTATAGTGATTGATTTGAATTTTGATTGTGGTTAGAGGATGATGACTTCTTCGGGTCCAAAGTTTGATATTTCGCTATTCAATGGTAAGACAAATTTTACAGTGTGGCAATGCACGGTTTAAGATATTCTTGTGCAGCAAGGTGTTGATCAATCTTTGGAGGAGAAGAAACTTGAAGGGTTGAAGGATGCTCAATGGAGTTCCATGAAAAAGTGGACGGTTAGTACAATTCATTTGGCACTCGCCCCTGAGATCAAGTACAACGTTATGTAGGAGACCATGCCAAGAGGGTTATGGGAAAAGCTCGAGGGGATTTATGCGTCGAAGTCGATGACCAACCGATTATGTTTGAGAATGGGGCTTTATTCATTGAAGATGGAAGAAGGAACCGCAATTCAAGACCACATCAATGCCTTTAATCAGCTAGTTTGCCAACTTATGAATATTGATGAGGAGATTAAAGAAGAGGAGCAGGCGCTACTCCTACTGTCTTCCTTGCCTAAGTCGTATAAGCCGTTAGTTCAGACGATAATTGCAGGGAAGTAGACTTTGAAGTTCGACGATGTGACAGCACTCCTATGTGAGAATGAAAGAATGATGGGGAAGGAGAGCGCATCTAATAGTGGTGAGAGTGCAGTAGCTTTTGAAGGTTCTAATCGAGAGAGGAGTAAGGGGAGATGTGACAGTTATCGAGGAAGGTCAAAATCTTGGGCCCGAGACGACAGCGAAATGGAGTGCTATTATTATGGAGAGAAGGGTCACATTCAGTTCGGATGTTCCCAGATGCGAGATGACTTGAAAAGTATTAGACAGATGAAGCTTCAAGAAAATGGGAAGAAGGTGGACTCCTCGGTAGTTGTGTGTGATGAATATGTGGTGTTGTTGATGGAGAGTATGAGTACTGATGCGAGTAATACTTGGGTGTTAGATTCTGCAGCCTCTATGCACGTTTGCAACAATAAAAATTATTTTGACACACTGAAGATGGATGAAGAATTTGGCGACGTGATCGTTGGAAATAACGAGAAGATGAAGGTTGAAGGCGTTGGGAGTGTTCGCCTCAAGCTTCACACTGGGAAGGTTGGAATTCTTCATCATGTGAGATATGTGCCGTCATGTGGTGCTAATTTAATTTCGCTAGGTGAGATGGCATCGCGTGGGTATAAGTATGTGGGTGAAGGAGAGTGGTGCAAAGTGTATAAAGATGGTGATTTGATTTTGCAAGGGAGGAAGAATATCAACCATATTTGCTGTTTAGATGGGCGATCTATTAATGGTGTAGATGACTCTTCTCAGACTCTTGTCCACAAGGGAGAGATGAAGAACAAGAAGAAGAGAGTGAGTTTTTCTGAAGCAGTTGAGACACTTGGAGATTTTTCGTCGATGGAGGATATGTTGAGTACCGACTTAAACTCCAAGTTGGATGCGAATATGAAGGCTAGGCCCAGTTCTAGTAGTTTTCTTAGAGATGAAGTTAACTTGGTGGGCAAGTCAGGGTTGTCTTTAAATAAGACGTCCTATTCTATGGTTTTAAAGTAGAGAGAGGGAGAGAGACAATATTCTTGTAATAAGGGTTTAACTGAGGGTGTAACCGGGTTAAAAGGTATTGTGAGAGAGAGGGTTTGACAGTCTTTTGATAATCACATTTTTATTATAAATTTATACCCTCATTATCTACTTTATATGAATAAATATGCTACTAATAATTATTTTTATCTTAAATTGCAAGTTTATGAAAAAATAATGAATAAAAGCTAAAAAGATCAAATTCTCTGATTTTCTACCACTTATTGAAGCCCAAATATCAAGTCCAAAGAAGGCCCAAGAAAGCCCAAGGATCCATGAAGAATTCGTGTAAAAAAATCAAGTAAAAATAAAGTTTGTTAGAAACCAACCGATTGGCCAACCGATTGGTTTGTAACAGAATCAGATCAATGGCTAATTTCTTCTCCTTGGAGCCCAAATTTGATCCAATGGTCTTCATTCATCACGTTGGGCTATAAATAGGGGTAGAGGGGGAGAGGTTTGAGTGTGAAAAATTTTATAAAAACTCCATTTAGAGAGGAGGATTACTCTTAATTGAGAAGACCTTCCAAAATTATAACTTTGTTGTAATAAATAAAATTATTTTTCACCCCTCCATATTCTTTTCTTCACTTTGTTCAATGATGGAAAGAGAATGAAGATGAAGAGATCACTATGTGGGTTTATCTTTTTTTATTTTATTTTCTTTCTTATTTAATGCTTTGTAGAGTAGATTTACTTTCATGCAATTTACTTTCTTGCAATGTCTTTACTTTTGTAGTGTAGATTTATTTTCTTACAATTAGTGTAGATTCTTTATTTCTTTTCTCTTTTGTTCATCTTTCATTCTTGTTCTTATTTCCTTCTTGTAATTATTTCTTTCTTCATTCTTCCTAGTCTCTTTTATTTCTTTAATTTGTAAATATGTGGAACTAAATTCTTATAGGAATTCTAGGATTACATGAAACTAGTCTAATTTCTATTTGTAAATATGGCTTATTCTCTTGTACTTAAAATGATCATGTTTAGGATAATTAACTAGAAAACTAATCGGTAGAAGAAGAATTTGATAATTTATGCTTATCTTGAATGGTTTGATAGGTTATGCTTATGAATTCTAGGATTACTATCTAGTTATTGTTCTTCTCATGAGTTTGAATTTTACTTAGATGATAATTTGATAGGTTATGCTTTCCTTGAGTGGTTTGATAATCTATGCTTAATAAATCTAAAGTAGAATGTGAAAAGAAAATGATTCATAAATTTATGAATTAAATTAGTTAGTGGATTCAATTCTAGATTTCTCATATCTCCAATTGAATCCTCCTTCTTTTACTTCTTGAGTTTCCTTTTTGTTTGAATTTTCTTTTGTTTTCCTTCTTTGTTTTTCATCATTCTCTCCTCTCTCTATCTTATTTTCATTTTATTTGCACATACTCGTGATCTCTCTCTTGCTTTTCTTTCATTTGCACATATTCACATTTACTCCTTCTAGTATTATCATTTTCATCATTTGCACATAAACACAATCACTCTCTTATTCTCTCACAATCTACTTTCACTTTGCTGTAATCCTAATTGTCTTGCACATATTATGAACCAAATTTGATTAACATCATACAACGCCTTCCTCGTGGGTTTCGACAATCTTTTATACTATAACTTGATGGTTGTATACTTGCAACTATAGAGTTCACATCAATAAACCTATCAAGTTTTTGGCGCCGTTGCCGGGGAAGGTGCTTGTATTAGAATTTTTCTATTTTGGCTATTTAATTTGTGTTTTTAAGTGTGAAGAAACTACTTTGAAGCTTGAAGATCAAGGATTGAAGATTGAAGAATTAACTTCAAGGAGGCAAGGATTGCTTTTGCGTGGGTAACTCTTCTTTCTAATGTTTGCAATTCCACCCTTTAGGCAGTTCATTCAGATTAGAGACAATTAGGATTTAAAAAAATAAAAATAAAATATAAGTTAATTGAGTACTATAGTTTATCCTGTTATACTTTGTGAGCCTATTACCTTAGTAGTTAATTTAATTGTTCTATAAATAAGATATTAGTTAATTGAGTACTATAGTTGTTAAGTTAGCTTAGTAGTTAATTGAGTACTATAGTTTATCCTGTTACGCTTTTTGTTGTTTAATCCTTTAATTGTGTACTATAGTTTATCTGTTATGCTTTGTGAGCCTATTAGCTTAGTACTATATGGTTGTGTTATAAATAAGATCATAATGTGACAAATGTGAGAATATAATCACGAAAAGATAAAAATAAAAATAAAATAAAATAAAATAAAATAAAAATAAATGTATTAAATTAAAAGATTTTCCTAGCAAATTGGAACCTAAATCGGTGATGATTGACTTATTTCAATGGCCGATTGTATCAGTTCGGTCATCTTTGAACTAAAAATTTTTGCTTGATCTTCACAATTATTTCTACTCGATTGTCCATTTTTTCTAACAAAATGGAAAGCGGAGAAACCCCAATCTACGTCCAAATGTGCTTATCAGTTGTTGCTTGGGGAGCATGATACAAAGAGAAAGCAACAAGCTTATTACTTTCTCAAATGCTTAGTGACTTAACTGTACACCACAGGATGATAATTATATTTGAACACTTTACAAATTCTATATTTGATTAAAAACATATTATATTATAAATATATATTTATATTTTATTAAAATAATAAATTAATAATTGAAATTATATATTGTGGTTTACTTACTAAAACACAGAGGGAATTTGATATTTTATTAAAACAATATATTCCAACTTAATTATGAGTCATTTAGAAGAATATTTTAATTAATCAATTCTTATATTATTCCAAAAATATTAACCTAATACACAGTACTTGGTAAAAGTAGTTTTATTTTTTAAATTCAATACTATTATTTACAATATAATAACACATAAGATTTAATAAATAATAAATGTTACATATTAAATCACATAACGTCAATAACAAATTAATAATAAATGTTAATTAAGTTCTAATGCCATGTTTGGATTGATTATTGTTTGGAGTTAATAAGACTTTACTATAAAATAGTGAAATGTTTGGTTTGATTTTTGTAGTGGTATTAGGTTAGACTGTTTAGTCCATTAAAATCAAATAGTCCAACTATTTCGACTAAATAACTACATTCCTTTGGGTTTAGAAGTCGAAAGACCTATTTGCCCTTAACTTTTCTAGAAATTACCTAGGGTTCTCACCCACGCTTTTATCTTCCACCTTAATAATTTTGGCGCTTCTCGTGTTCCCAGCTATAGGAATCGCCTACCAACTACCAAGGTATGTGAAAGTTGATTTGATGTTATTTTCTTCAACTTATATTTAATTGATAAAAGTTCCTCAACTTCTCTAATTAATAAGTTTTAGACCTTAACTGTTAATGTTGTATAAATAAGAATTTAGGTAAAGTTATACTCTCTCATGTTTATGTATATCATTCATCAATTCAATTGGCTTCATCATCAAAGAAGAGGAGTCTAAACATATGCCATTGTCTTCCATCTTTTGATGGTTTTACTACTATGTTTGTCATAGATCATTACTTAGGGGTGTTTTTCGATTCCATTATCATGCCTTCCTACTTGATTCATGTTAGTGAAACAAGATTATTTCTCCTCTCATATGATTTACTTATAAAATATTTCATATTTCTTTCACAATTTTAGATTAATCTAATTTTAATTTTTTAGTTTACATGTTACCTGCTTTGGATCATTCTTTACATAATAGTAAGTAGTCTTAACATGCATGATTTTGTTGGACGAATTCATTTGGGTTTTTGTTGGATAACTTTCAGCATTCATTTATGATCACAAGTCAAAAAATAACCTTATGCTTTTTGTTAACTAGATGAATGAATATCTATACAAGTGAATTTTTCTAATTAAAGCCTAAGCGGTATTGTTCTCATTAATGAGTTTCTAGTGCGATCTAAAGTGTAACCTTTCAAAGTCTTCATCTTTAAAATAGATAAATCCTAACCGTTCATTTGAAAAGTATCTTTTTAGCATCTTCCCCAACAAAACACCTCAACAGACGCCGCTTCGACTTCAGTCTGCATTGCTTTCTTCCTCATCTGCCAATAACTCGGCTTTGTCCTCTCTCTCTCTCTCTCTCTCTCTCTCTCTCTCCATTTCATCTCTGTTGATCTCGAAGGTGCACAGCGCCTCCACCATCACGGACTCCTCCTCGTTCGACGACGCATTCTCCTCCTCTTTTGATTTCTTTTTTTTCTTTCTTTTTGATCAATTGCAGTTGAAATCTGACGATATAGGTGTGCTCTTCTATAACTTCAAAGTATTTTCCGTTTTCATATTATTATATGTGATTTTTTTGTTAATATTTCAAGAATTGACTCTAATTTTTATTTGGATTTTGTTTGCTTTCTTTTTCAGTGATATTTAGGCATTAATCTGACTGCGTGATCAAGGTAAATCTTAATCTTCTTTCGGCTTATTAGGCTAAGTTCTGATCTCAAATCATTTTTTTCTTTCTTTTTGTTGTTTAGTCCTTTAATTTAGTTCCATAGTTTATCTGTTATGCTTTGTGAGCCTATTAGCTTAGTAGTTAAGTTAATTGTTCTATAAATAAGATATTAGTTAATTGAGTACTATAGTAGTTAAGTTAGCTTAGTGGTTAATTGAGTACAATAGTTTATCCTGTTATGCTTTTTGTTTATTCCTTTAATTGAGTACTATAGTTTATCTGTTATGCTTCGTGAGCCTATTAGCTTAGCATGATATGATTGTGCTATAAATAAGATCATAATCGACAAATGTGTGAGACTATAATCACGAAAAAGATGAAAATAAAATTAAAATAAAATTAAAATAAAAAATTAAATTAAAAGATTTTTCTAGCAAATGGGAACCTAAATCAGTAATGATTGACTTATTTCAATGGGCGATTGTATCAGTTCGGTCATCTTTGAACTAAAAATTTTTGCTTGTTCTTTACAATTATTTCTACTCGATTGTCTATTTGTTCTAACAAAATGGAAAGAGGAGAAACCCCAATCTACATCCAAATGTGCTTATGAGTTGTTGCTTGGGGAGCATTATACAAAAGAGAAAGCAACAAGCTTATTACTTTCTCAAATGCTTAGTGACTTAATTGTACACTCTGGGATGATAATTATATTTGAACACTTTACAAATTCTATATTTGATTAAAAACATATTTCATTATAAATTTATATTTATATTTTATTAAAATAATATATTAATAATGGAAATTATATATTGTGATTTACTTACTAAAACACGTAGGGAATTTGATATTTTATTAGATCAATATATTCCAACTTAATTATGAGTTATTTAGAAGAATATTTTAATTAATCAATTCTTATATTATTCCAAAAATATTAACCTAATACACGGTACTTGGTAAACGTAGTTTTATTTTTAAAATTTCAATAATATTATTTACAATATAATATCACATAAGATTTAATAAATAATAATTGTTACATATTAAATCACATAAGGTTAATAACAAATAAATAATAAATGTTAATTAAGTTCTAATGCCATGTTTGGATTGATTATTGTTTGGAGTTAATAAAACTTTATTATAAAATAGTGAGATATTTGGTTTGATTTTTGCAGTGGTATTAGGTTAGACTGTTTAGTCCATTAAAATCAAATAGTCCAAATATTTCGGACTAAATAACTATAGTCCTTTGGGGTTAGAAGCTAAAAGACCTATTTGCCCTTAACTTTTCTAGAAATTAACTAGGGTTCTCACCCACTCTTTTATCTTCCACCTTAATAATTTTGGTAGCGTTCTCGCGTGTTCCCAGCTATAGGAATCTCCTACCAACTACCAAGGTATGTGAAAGTTGATTTGATGTTATTTTCTTCAAGTTATATTTACTTGATAAAAGTTCCTCCACTTCTCTAATTAATAAGTTTTGGACCTTAACTATTAATGTTGTATCAATAAGAATTTAGGTAAAGTTATACTCTCTCATGTTTATGTATATCATTCATCAATTCAATTGGCTTCATCATCAAAGAAGAGGAGTCTTAACATATGCCATTGTCTTCCATCTTTTGATGATTTTACTACTTTGTTTGTTATGGATCAATACAAAGAGGTGTTTTCGATTCCATTACCATGCCTTCCTTCTTGATTCATATCAGTAAAACAAGATTATTTCTCCTGTCATATGATTTACTTATAGAATATTTCATATTTCTTTCAAAATTTTAGATTAATCTATTTTTAATTTTTTAGTTTACATGTTACTGCTTTGGATCATTCTTTACGAGAATAGTAAGTAGTCTTAACATGCATGATTTTGTTGGACGAATTCATTTGGTTCTTTGTCGGATAACTTTCAGCAATTAATTATGATCAGAAGTCAAAAAAAAACTTTATGCTTTTTGTTAACTAGATGAATGAATATCTATACAAGTGAATTTTGCTAATTAAAGCCTAAGTAGTATTATCCTCATTAATGAGTTTCTAGTGCGATCTAAAGTGTAACCTTTCCAAGTCTTCATCGTTAAAAAAGATTAATCCTGACCGTTCATTTGAAAAGTATCTTTTTTGCATCATCCCCAACAAAACACCTCAGCAGGCAGCGCCGTCTTGATGCATTCCTTTCTTAGTCATGATAACTTCGGCTTTGTCCTCTCTCTCTCTCTCTCTCTCTCTCTCTCTCTCTCTCTCTCTCTCTCTCTCTCTCTCTCTACTTCATTTCATCTCTACTGATCTCGAAGGCGCTCAGCGCCTCCACCATCACGAACTCCTCCTCGTTCGACGACCTCGAAGGCGCTCAGCGCCTCCACCATCACGAACTCCTCCTCGTTCGACGACGTACTCTCCTCCTCTATGAATTTTATTTCTTTCTTTCTGATCGATTGCAGATGAAATCTGATGATATAGGTGTACTCTTCTATAACTTCAAAGTATTTTTCGTTTTCATATTATTATATGTGATTTTTTTGTTAATATTTCAAGAATTGACACTAATTTTTATTTGGATTTTTCAGTGATATTTAGGCATTGATCTGACTGCGCGATCAAGGTAAATCTTAATCTTCTTTCGGCTTATTACGCTAAGTTCGATCTCAAATCAGTTTCTTTCTTTCTTTTTGTTGTTTAATCCTTTAATTGAATACCATAGTTTATCTGTTATGTTTTGTAAGCCTATTAGCTTAGTAGTTAAGTTAATGGGTCTATAAATAAGATATTAGCTAATTGAGTACTATAGTAGTTAAGTTAGCTTAGTAGTTAATTGAGTACTATAGTTTATCCTGTTATGCTTTGTGAGCCTATTAACTTAGTTGTTAAGTTAATTGTTCTATAAATAAGATATTAGTTAATTGAGTATTATAGTAGTTAAGTTAGCTTAGTAGTGAATTGAGTACTATAGTTTATCTGTTATGCTTTTTGTTATTTAATCCTTTAATTGAGTACTATAGTTTATCTGTTATGCTTTGTGAGCCTATTAGCTTAGTACTATATGGTTGTGCTATAAATAAGATCATAATGTGACAAATGTGTGAGAATATAATCACGAAAAGATAAAAATAAAAATAAAAAAAATAAAATAAAAATAAAAATAAAGTATTAACCTTTCCACGTCTTCATCTTTAAAATAGATAAATCTTAACCGCTCATTTGAAAAGTATCTTTTTAGCATCTTCCCCAACAAAACACCTCAACAGGCAGCCGACTTTTGCATTCCTTTCTTCCTCATCTACCAATAACTCTCTCTCTTTCTCTCTCTCTCTCTTGTTGTTTAATCCTTTAATTGAGTACCATAGTTTATCCTGTTATCCTTTGTGAGCCTATTAGCTTAGTAGTTAAGTTAATTGTTTTATAAATAAGATATTAGTTAATTGAGTACTATAGTAGTTAAGTTAGCTTAGTAGTTAATTGAGTACGATAGTTTATCCTGTTATGCTTTTTGTTGTTTAATCCTTTAATTGAGTACTATAGTTTATCCTGTTATGCTTTGTGAGCCTATTAGCTTAGTACTATATGGTTGTGCTATAAATAAGGTCATAATGTGACAAATGTGTGAGAATATAATCACGAAAATATAAAAATAAAAATAAAAATAAAATAAAATAAAATAAAATAAAATAAAAATAAATGTATTAACCTTTCCACGCCTTCATCTTTAAAATAGATAAATCCTAACCGTTCATTATAAAAGTAACTTTTTAGCATCTTCCCTAACAAAACACCTCAACAGACGCCGCTTCGACCTCAACAAAACACCTCGTTCGACGGCGCATTCTCCTCCCCTTTTGATTTCTTTTTTTTTCTTTCTTTCTGATTGATTGCAGCTGAAATCTGACGATATAGGTGTGCTCTTCTATAACTTTAAAGTATTTTCTATTTTCATATTGTTATATGTGATTTTTTTTGTTAATATTTCAAGAATTGACACTAATTTTTATTTGGATTTTATTTTCTTTCTTTTTCGTGATATTTAGGCATTGATCCGACTACGTGATCAAGGTAAATGTTAATCTTTTCCCAGCTTATTAGGCTAAGTTCGATCTCAAATCGGTTTCTTTCTTTCTTTTTGTTGTTTAATCCTTTAATTGAGTACCATAGTTTATCCTGTTATGTTTTATAAGCCTATTAGCTTAGTAGTTAAGTTAATGGATCTATAAATAAGATATTAGCTAATTGAGTACTATAGTAGTTAAGTTAGCTTAGTAGTTAATTGAGTACTATAGTTTATCCTTATGCTTTTTGTTGTTTAATCCTTTAATTGAGTACTATAGTTTATCCGTTATGCTTTGTGAGCTTATTAGCTTAGTACTATATGGTTGTGCTATAAATAAGATCATAATGTGACAAATGTGTGAGAATATAATCACGAAAAGATAAAAATAAAATAAAATAAAATAAAATAAAATAAAATTAAAAGTATTAACCTTTCCACGCCTTCATCTTTAAAATAGATAAATCTTAACCGCTCATTTGAAAAGTATCTTTTAGTATCTTCCCCAACAAAACACCTCAACAGATGCCGCCGACTTCTCCGATTCCTTTCTTCCTCATCTACCAATAACTCTCTCTCTCTCTCTCTCTCTCTCTCTCTCTCTCTCTTTCTCTCTCTCTCTCTCTCTCTCTCTTTCTTTTTGTTGTTTAATCCTTTAATTGAGTACCATAGTTTATCCCTTATCCTTTGTGAGCCTATTAGCTTAATAGTTAAGTTAATTGTTTTATAAATAAGATATTAGTTAATTGAGTACTATAGTAGTTAAGTTAGCTTAGTAGTTAATTGAGTACTATAGTTTATCCTTTGTTTCCACCAAAAACGTACAATAGCCTACTCGACCCTTGTACATACACCTTACACAAAAACCAAAATATGTGCTGTAGACATATAAGCTCCTGAAGTAAAAATGAGAAAAACAAGGTAATAAAAAAGAAAGCCGAAATAAAGAAACTGCCGAGCATCCACAGCTGGTAGAAACCCGCTGCAGTTGAGGGCCATCTGATGTTTCTGACCGGCCTAAGTACACGGACATAGAGGACGGAGTGCTGCTGCTGCTGCTGTTGACAACCGGCCGTCAGCCGCCGACACGACCGCCGCTGAAACGAACGGGATGCAACCGCCGGGCTTCATTGCCGCCGCTGCTCGCCGCTGCACTTGGCCCGGTAATCCCGCCGCATCGCCGGGCCGAGAAGGAAGTGCTGACTGCTGGTGTGGTCCATGGTCGCACGGATGAACTGGCTATCGGAGACGAGAATAGAAGTGGCCTGTTCGATCCATCCATAGGAGGCGCTGAATAGACATGGGGAGTTCTAAAGCGTTGAAGAAATATTGTAGTTGGGGGAGACTATGACCCAGCTTAGAAAGAGCATCCGCCACTGAGTTTGTTTCTCTAAAACAATGTATCACAGGAATGTGACGCAGCCTAATTGATCATGGTCTTCCAAATACGTAAGCCGCCAATGTGGGCACATGGCCAATGCTCTTCGCTAGGTTTGTGGAGTCGCAGTAGGCTATAGCGGGTTGCTTTTGCAGCCTCAATCAGTTCCGCTCCCAAGGCTAATGCATGTATCTCACTTTGGAACCGGTACCAAAGCCCTTAGGTCCCGTGATAGGCGAAACAAGATTTCCATCATGATCTCGAATCACACCCCGATGGCCATTTGATTCCCACGACATGATCTATCCACATTGATAGCATATGAATTCATCTTAGGAGGGGTCCAAGTACACATAAAGAGCCGCTTAGCCTTAGGAACTTGGGCGTAATGCCTAAAGCTTGCAACGAGTCAATGCCATACTTGGACGATGGCATCATGGGCTTCAAAAGATGATAGACATGTTGAAGGACATCAATGACTACCATACGAGCATGCATATGGTCTTTCTTCATGCCCCAAAAATAGTGTTTTTCTATAGCTCCATATTTGGCGGAAATGGCAATGCGAGCTAATCTCCCATGATAGAGAATGAGACTTCCCTTACAAGTCCAGAACCATCATTTGATTCTCGTGGTGATGGATTGTGAGGGAAGTATGGGATCGCAAAGATAGTACTAAAGTACTCCCAAAGTGAATGGGCTAGCTCACCATTGACTAAAAGATGGTTCATAGTTTCCACTTGTGGTTGTCGCAGCAGACACATTTAGAAGCCATAGAATACCACTTTGCTACACTCTCTTATCCACCGGGAGAATATTATGGAAAATTCTCCAACAAATAATCTTTGCTGAGGTGGGCATAAGAGTAGCCCATATATCATCAAGGATGTGTATAGTAGGTTGATGATTTAAATTAGCCCGTACTATAAATAATTTAAATTTTGTTAATTTCTCCACCCTCCCTCTCTCTATGTCTCTCCGCCTTCCAGTGCATCGTCCTACTTTATCATCTCCTCCGACTTCATCAACTACTCCGGCGCCATCCACGAGCTCAGTGCATCGTCTCCATTTTGTCATCTTCTCCGACTTCATCAACTACTCTGGCCCTTCCAGTGCGTCGTCTCCACTTTGTCATCTTCTCTGACTTCATCAACTACGCCGGCGCCATTCACAAGCTCAGAGTCATGTCCACTATCGACCACATCACGGCCGACATTTCACCTCTAGGGGTTGATGCATCTATTATACCGATATCGATGATGACCTCTCCTTCGCTGATGCACGGCGTTATGATATCGGATGATGACCTCCCCTTCATGGCCTTCACTGCGTGGAGGAGTCACTCCGTGGTCCGAGTCTTCTCTCTTTTGTCGCAGTCTGCACCATCACCATGACGAGTGACTACTCCGATTCTGTTATCTTTAGACTATTTACGGGGATACTGATCTCTCAGATAGTATATAGTTTATTAGCCGGAGCTGTCGATATGCACGGCCTCTATGCTCCTGCGCGTGTGCATTATCCTTGGTTATTTTTGGTGCTGACGGTTGGAGACCTTATTATGTTCCATCGCCTCTCATTTGCTAGTATGATGAGCTATGGTCTTATACAGATGATTGACGTTGATTTTGACTTTTGCTCTCATACTCATGGTAGTTTATCCCTGCACTGAGTACCATAGCTCTCTCTCTCTCTCTCTTTCTTTTTGTTGTTTAATCGTTTAATTGAGTACCATAGTTTATC
The DNA here is from genome assembly GCA_012295165.1 of Asparagus setaceus. Taxonomy (NCBI): domain Eukaryota; kingdom Viridiplantae; phylum Streptophyta; class Magnoliopsida; order Asparagales; family Asparagaceae; genus Asparagus; species Asparagus setaceus. The sequence continues at coordinate 18,768,898 of CM022709.1, read as the reverse complement.
CTGTTATCCTTTGTGAGCCTATTAGCTTACTAGTTAAGTTAATTATTTTATAAATAAGATATTAGTTAATTGAGTACTATAGTAGTTAAGTTAGCTTAGTAGTTAATTGAGTACTATAGTTTATCCTGTTATGCTTTTTGTTGTTTAATCCTTTAATTGAGTACTATAGTTTATCCGTTATGCTTTGTGAGCTTATTAGCTTAGTACTATATGGTTGTGCTATAAATAAGATCATAATGTGACAAATGTGTGAGAATATAATCACTAAAAGATAAAAATAAAATAAAATAAAATAAAATAAAATAAAATTAAAAGTATTAACCTTTCCACGTCTTCATCTTTAAAATAGATAAATCTTAACCGTTCATTTGAAAAGTATCTTTTTAGTATCTTCCCCAACAAAACACCTCAACAGATGCCGCCTGACTCACCGATTCCTTTCTTCCTCATCCGCTAATAACTCACTTTGTCCTCTCTCTCTCTCTCTCTCTCTCTCTCTCTCTCTCTCTCTCTCTCTCTCTCTCTTTCTTTTTGTTGTTTAATCGTTTAATTGAGTACCATAGTTTATCCTGTTATCCTTTGTGAGCCTATTAGCTTAGTAGTTAAGTTAATTGTTTTATAAATAAGATATTAGTTAATTGAGTACTATAGTAGTTAAGTTAGCTTAGTAGTTAATTGAGTACTATAGTTTATCCTTTTGTTTCCACCAAAACGCATAATAGCCTACTCGACCCTTGTACATACACCTTACACAAAAACCAAAATATGTGCTGTAGACATATAAGCTCCTCAAGTAAAATGAGAAAACAAGGTAATAAAAAGAAAGCCAAATAAAGAAACGCCGAGCATCCACAAATGGTAGAAACCCGCCGCAGCTTGAGGGCCATCCGATGTTTCGACCGCCTAAGTACACGGACATAGAGGACGGAGGCCGCTCCGCCGCTGCTGACAACCGGTCGCTATCACGCCTGCCGACAACCGACCGCCGCTGAAATCGAACGCGGGATGCAAATGGCCGACATTGCCGCCGTCAGGCTGCACTTGGCCCGGTAATCTCGCCACGCGATCGGCTGCCGAGAAGGAAGTGCCGACCGGTGTGGTCCATGGTCGCACGGATGAACTGGCTATCGGAGACGAGAATAGAAGTGGCCTGTTCGATCCATCCATAGGAGGCGCTGAATAGACATGGGGAGTTCTAAAGCGTTGAAGAAATATTGTAGTTGGGGGAGACTATGACCCAGCTTAGAAAGAGCATCCGCCACTGAGTTTGTTTCTCTAAAACAATGTATCACAGGAATGTGACGCAGCTAATTGATCATGGTCTTCCAAATACGGGTAAGCCGCCAATGTGGGCACATGGCGCCAATGCTCTTCGCTAGGTTTGTGGAGTCAGTGTAGGCTATAGCGGGTTGCTTTTGCAGCTCCTCAATCAGTTCCGCTCCCAAGGCTAATGCATGTATCTCACTTTGGAAACTGGTACCAAAGCCCTTAGGTCCCGCATAGGCGGAAACAAGATTTCCATCATGATCTCGAATCACACCCCCGATGGCCATTTGATTCCCACGACATGATCTATCCACATTGATAGCATATGAATTCATCTTAGGAGGGGTCCAAGTACACATAAAGAGCCGCTTAGCCTTAGGGAACTTGGGCGTAATGCCTAAAGCTTGCAACGAGTCAATGCCATACTTGGACGATGGCATCATGGGCTTCAAAAGATGATAGACATGTTGAAGGACATCAATGACTACCATACGAGCATGCATATGGTCTTTCTTCATGCCCCAAAAAATAGTGTTTTTTCTATAGCTCCATATTTGGCGGCAAATGGCAATGCAGGCTAATCTCCCCATGATAGAGAAATGAGACTTCCCCTTACAAGTCCGTAACCATCATTTGATTCTGGTGGTGATGGATTGTGAGGGGAAGTATGGGACTGCAAAGATAGTACTAAAGTACTCCCAAAGTGAATGGGCTAGCTCACCATTGACGAAAAGATGGTTCATAGTTTCCGACTTGTGGTTGTCGCAGCAGACACATTTAGAAGCCATAGAATACCACTTTGCTACACTCTCTTATCCACCGGGAGAATATTATGGAAAATTCTCCAACAAATAATCTTTGCTGAGGTGGGCATAAGAGTAGCCCATATATCATCAAGGATGTGTATAGTAGGTTGATGATTTAAATTAGCCCGTACTATAAATAATTTAAATTTTGTTAATTTCTCCACCCTCCCTCTCTCTATGTCTCTCCGCCTTCCAGTGCATCGTCCTACTTTATCATCTCCTCCGACTTCATCAACTACTCCGGCGCCATCCACGAGCTCAGTGCATCGTCTCCATTTTGTCATCTTCTCCGACTTCATCAACTACTCTGGCCCTTCCAGTGCGTCGTCTCCACTTTGTCATCTTCTCTGACTTCATCAACTACGCCGGCGCCATTCACAAGCTCAGAGTCATGTCCACTATCGACCACATCACGGCCGACATTTCACCTCTAGGGGTTGATGCATCTATTATACCGATATCGGATGATGACCTCTCCTTCGTTGATGCACCTGACGTTATGATATCGGATGATGACCTCCCCTTCATGGCCTTCACTCGTGGAGGAGTCACTCTCCAGGTGGTCCAGAGTCTTCTCTCTTTTGTCGCAGTCTGCACCATCAACTTGACGAGTGACTACTCCGGTTCTGTTATCTTCAGACTATTTACGGGGATACTGATCTCTCAGATAGTATATAGTTTGTTAGCCGGTGCTGTCGATATGCACGGCCTCTATGCTCCTGCGCGTGTGCATTATCCTTGGTTATTTTGGGTGCTGACGGTTGGAGACCTTATTATGTTCCATCTCCTCTCATTTGTTAGTATGATGACTATGGTCTTATACAGATGATTGACGTTGATTTCGACTTCTGCTCACATACTCATGGTAGTTTATCCTGTTAATTGAGTACCATAGCTCAATCCCTCTATCTCTCTCTCTCTCTCTCTCTCTCTCTCTCTCTCTCTCTCTCTCTCTCTCTTTGTTGTTTAATCGTTTAATTGAGTACCATAGTTTATCCTGTTATCCTTTGTGAGCCTATTAGCTTACTAGTTAAGTTAATTATTTTATAAATAAGATATTAGTTAATTGAGTACTATAGTAGTTAAGTTAGCTTAGTAGTTAATTGAGTACTATAGTTTATCTGTTATGCTTTTTGTTGTTTAATCCTTTAATTGAGTACTATAGTTTATCTGTTATGCTTTGTGAGCCTATTAGCGTAGTACTATATGGTTGTGCTATAAATAAAATCATAATGTGACAAATGTGAGAATATAATAACGAAGGATAAAAGTAAAAATAAAATAAAATAAAATAAAATAAAAATAAAAGTATTAACCTTTCCACGTCTTCATCTTTAAAATAGATAAAACCTAACCGTTCATTTGAAAAGTATCTTTTTAGCATCTTCCCCAACAAAACACCTCAACAGACGCCGCTTCGACTTCAGTCTGCATTCCTTTCTTCCTCATCTGCCAATAACTCAGCTTTGTCTCCTCTCTCTCTCTCTCTCTCCCCATTTCATCTATGCTGATCTCGAAGGCGCTCAGCGCCTCCACTATCACGAACTCCTCGATCGACGACGCATTCTCCTCCTCTTTTGATTTCTTATTTTTTCTTTCTTTCTGATCGATTGCAGCTGAAATCTGACGATATAGGTGTGCTCTTCTATAACTTCAAAGTATTTTCCGTTTTCATATTATTATATGTGATTTTTTTTGTTAATATTTCAAGAATTGACACTAATTTTTATTTGGATTTTGTTTTCTTTCTTTTTCAGTGATATTTAGGCATTGACTGCGTGATCAAGGTAAATCTTAATCTTTTTTCGGCTAATTAGGCTAAGTTCGATCTCTAATTATTTTTTCTTTCTTTTTGTTGTTTAATCCTTTAATTTAGTACCATAGTTTATCCTATTATGCTTTGTGAGCCTATTAGCTTAGTAGTTAAGTTAATTGTTTTATAAATAAGTTATTAGTTAATTGAGTACTATAGTAGTCAAGTTAGCTTAGTAGTTAATAGAGTACTATAGTTTATCTGTTATGCTTTTTGTTGTTTAATCCTTTAATTGAATACTATAGTTTATCGTGTTTTGCTTTGTGAGCCTATTAGCTTAGCACTATATGGTTGTGCTATAAATAAAATCATAATGTGACAAATGTGAGAATATAATCTCGAAAAGATAAAAATAAAATAAAATAAAATAAAATAAAAGTATTAAATTAAAAAGATTTTTCTAGCAAATGGGAACCTAAATCGGTGATGATTGACTTATTTCAATGGGTGATTGTATCAGTTCCGTCATCTTTGAACTAAAATTTTTTCTTGTTCTTCACAATTATTTCTACTCGATTGTCCATTTGTTCTAACAAAATGGAAAGTGGAGAAACCCCAATCTACGTCCAAATGTGCTTATCGGTTGTTGCTTGGGGAGCATTATACAAAAGAGAAAGCAACAAGCTTATTACTTTCTCAAATGCTTAGTGACTTAACTGTACACCACAGATGATAATTATATTTGAACAAATTACAAATTCTATATTTGATTAAAAACATATTTCATTATAAATTTATATTTATATTTTATTAAAATAATATATTAATAATGGAAATTATATATTGTGGTTTGCTTACTAAAACACAGAGGGAATTTGATATTTTATTAAAACAATATATTCCAACTTAATTATGAGTCATTTAGAAGAATATTTTAATTAATCAATTCTTATATTATTCCAAAAATATTAACCTAATACACGTACTTGGTAAAAGTAGTTTTATTTTTTAAATTCAATAATATTATTTAAAATATAATAACACATATGATTTAATAAATAATAATTGTTACATATTAAATCACATGAGGTTAATAACAAATAAATAATAAATGTTAATTAAGTTCTAATGCCTTGTTTGGATTGATTATTGTTTGGAGTTAATAAGACTTTATTATAAAATAGTGAGATGTTTGGTTTGATTTTTGCAGTGGCATTAGGTTAGACTGTTTAGTCCATTAAAATCAAATAGTCCAAATATTTCGGACTAAATAACTATAGTCCTTTGGGGTTAGAAGCTAAAAGACCTATTTGCCCTTAACTTTTCTAGAAATTACCTTGGGTTCTCACCCACTCTTTTATCTTCCACCTTAATAACTTTGGTGGCGTTCTCGCATGTTCCCAGCTATACGAGTCTCCTACCAACTACCAAGGTATGTGAAATTTGATTTGATGTTATTTTCTTCAAGTTATATTTAATTGATAAAAGTTCCTCAACTTCTCTAATTAATAAGTTTTAGACCTTGACCATTAATGTTGTATCAATAAGAATTTAGGTAAAGTTACACTCTCTTATGTTTATGTATATCATTCATCAATTCAATTGGCTTCATCATCAAAGAAGAGGAGTCCAAACATATGCCATTGTCTTCCATCTTTTGATGATTTTACTACTATGTTTGTCATATTTCATTACTTAGAGGTGTTTTTCGATTCCATTACCATGCCTTCCTTCTTGATTCATGTCAGTGAAACAAGATTATTTCTCCTCTCATTGATTTACTTATAGAATATTTCATATTTCTTTCAAAATTTTAGATTAATCTATTTTTAATTTTTTAGTTTACATGTTACCTGCTTTGGATCATTCTTTACATAATAGTAAGTAGTCTTAACATGCATGATTTTGTTGTACGAATGCATTTAATTCTTTGTCGGATAACTTTCAGCAATTAATTATGATCACAAGCCAAAAAACTTTATGCTTTTTGTTAACTAGATGAATGAATATTTATACAAGTGAATTTTGCTAATTAAAGCCTAAGTAGTATTGTTCTCATTAATGAGTTTCTAGCGCGATCTAAAGAGTATTCTTTCCAAGTCTTGATGGTTAAAATAGATAAATCCTAACCGTTCATTTGAAAAGTATCTTTTTAGCATCTTCCCCAACAAAACACCTCAACAGACGCCGCTTCGACTTCAGTCTGCATTCCTTTCTTCGTCATCTGCCAATAACTCAGCTTTATCCTCTCTCTCTCTCTCTCTCTCTCTCTCTCTCTCTCTCTCTCTCTCTCTACTCCATTTCATCTCTACTGATCGTGAAGGCGCTCAGCGCCTCCACCATGATCACGAACTCCACCTCGTTCGACGACGCATTTTCCTCCTCTATTGATTTCTCTTTTTTTTCTTTATTTCTGATCGATTGCAGCTGAAATCTGATGATATAGGTGTGCTCTTCTATAACTTCGAAGTATTTTTCATTTTCGTATTATTATATGTGAATTTGTTTGTTAATATTTCAAGAATTGACACTAATTTTAATTTGGATTTTGTATTCTTTCTTTTTCAGTGATATTTAGGCATTGATCCGATTGCGTGATCAAGGTAAATCTTAATCTTCTTTCGCTAATTAGGCTAAGTTCGCTCTCAAATCATTTTTTCTTTCTTTTTGTTGTTTAATCCTTTAATTGAGTACTATAGTTTATCCTGTTATGCTTTGTGAGCCCATTAGCTTATTAGTTAAGTTAATTGTTCTATAAATAAGATATTAGTTAGTTGAGTACTATAATCGTTAAGTTAACTTAGTAGTTAATTGAGTACTATAGTTTATCTGTTATGCTTTTTGTTATTTAATCCTTTAATTGAGTACTATAGTTTATCGTGTTATGCTTTGTGAGCCTATTAGCTTAGTTCTATATGGTTGTGCTATAAATAAGATCATATTGTGACAAATGTGAGAATAAAATCACGAAAAGATAAAAATAAAAATAAAATAAAATAAAAATAAAAGTATTAAATTAAAAAGATTTTTCTAGCAAATGGGAACCTAAATCAAAGATGATTGACTTATTTCATTGGGCGATTGTATTAGTTCGGTCATCTTTGAACTACAAATTTTGATTGTTCTTCACAATTATTTCTGCCGATTGTCCATTTGTTCTAACGAAATGGAAAGTGGAGAAACCCCAATCTACGCCCAAATGTGCTTATCGGTTGTTGCTTGGGGAGCATGATACAAAAGTGAAAGCAACAAGCTTATTACTTTCTCAAATGCTTAGTGACTTAACTGTACACCATAGGATAATAATTATATTTGAACACTTTACAAATTCTATATTTGATTAAAACATATTACATTATAAATTTATATTTATATTTTATTAAAATAATAAATTAATAATTGAAATTATATATTGTGGTTTACTTACGTAAAGCACATAGGGAATTTGATATCTTATTAAAACAATATATTCCAACTTAATTATGAGTCATTTAGAAGAATATTTTAATTAATCAATTCTTATATTATTCAAAAATATTAACCTAATACAACTTGGTAAAACTAGCTTTATTTTTCTAAATTCAATAATATTATTTACAATATAATAACACATAACATTTAATAAATAATAAATGTTACATATTAAATCACATAAGGTTAATAACAAATAAATAATAAATGTTAATTAAGTCCACCATGATCACGAACTCCACCTCGCTCGACGACGATTTTCCTCCTCTATTGATTTCTCTTTTTTTTCTTTATTTCGATCGATTAGGTTGAAATCGATGATATAGGTGTGCTCTTCTATAACTTCAAGTATTTTTCATTTTCAGTATTATTATATGTGAATTTGTTTGTTAATATTTCAAGAATTGACACTAATTTTTATTTGGATTTTGTTTTCTTTCTTTTTAGTGATATTTAGGCATTGATCATTGCGTGATCAAGGTAAATCTTAATCTTCTTTAGGCTTATTAGGCTAAGTTCTAATCTCAAATCATTTTTTCTTTCTTTTTGTTGTTTAATCCTTTAATTGAGTACCATAGTTTATCCTGTTATGTTTTGTGAGCCTTTTAGCTTGGTAGTTAAGTTAATTGTTCTATAAATAAGATATTAGTTAATTGAGTACTATAGTAGTTAAGTTAGCTTTGTAGTTAATTGAGTACTATAGTTTATCCTGTTATGCTCTCAGGAGCCTATTAACTTAGTAGTTAAGTTAATTGTTCTATAAATAAGATATTAGTTAATTGAGTACTATAGTAGTTAAGTTAGCTTAGTAGTTAATTGAGTACTATAGTTTATCCTGTTATGCTTTTTGTTGTTTAATCCTTTAATTCAATACCATAGTTTATCCTGTTATCCTTTGTGAGCCTATTAGCTTAGTACTATGTGGTTGTGCTATAAATATGATCATAATGTGACAAATGTGCGTGAATATAATCACGAAAAGATAAAAATAAAAATAAAATAAAATAAAAGTATTAACCTTTCCACGTCTTCATCTTTAAAATAGATAAATCCTAATTGTTCATTTGAAAAGTATCTTTTTAGCATCTTCCCCAACAAAACACCTCACAGCTTGACTTCACGCATTCCTTTCTTCCTCATCTGCCAATAACTGAGCTTTGTCCTCTCTCTCTCTCTCTCTCTCTCTCTCTCTCTCTCTCTCTCTCTCTCTCTCTCTCTCTCTCTCTCCCAATTTCATCTCTGCTGATCTCGAAGGCGCTCAGCGCCTCCACCATCACGAACTCTTCCTCGTTCGACGACGCATTCTCCTCCTCTTTTGATTTCTTCGTTTTTCTTTCTTCGATTCGATTGTCGGCGATATAAGGCGTGCTCTTCTATAACTTCAAAGTATTTTTGTTTTAGTATTATTATATGTGAAATGTTTGTTAATATTTCAAGAATTGACACTAATTTTTATTTGGATTTTGTTTTCTTTCTTTTTAGTGATATTTAGGCATTGATCGATTAGTGATCAAGGTAAATCTTAATCTTCTTTCGGATTATTAGGCTAAGTTCGATGTCAAATCATTTTTTCTTTCTTTTTGTTATTTAATCCTTTAATTGAGTACTATAGTTTATCCTGTTACGCTTTTGAGCCTATTAGCTTAGTAGTTAAGTTAATTGTTCTATAAATAAGATATTAGTTAAATGAATACAATAGTAGTTAAGTTAGCTTAGTAGTTAATCGAGCACTATAGTTTATCTGTTATGCTTTTTGTTGTTTAATCCTTTAATTGAGTATTATAGTTTATCCTGTTATACTTTGTAAGCCTATTAGCTTAGTACTATGTGGTTGTGCTTAATCCTTTAATTGAGTACTGTAGTTTATCCTGTTATACTTTGTAAGCCTATTAGCTTAGTACTATGTGGTTGTGCTATAAATAAAATCATAATGTGACTATTGTGCGAGAATATAATCATGAAAAGATAAAATAAAATAAAATAAAATAAAAGTATTAAATTAAAAAGATTTTTCTAGCAAATGGGAACCTAAATCGTGATGATTGACTTATTTCATGGGGCGATTGTATCAGTTCGGTCATCTTTGAACTAAAAATTTTTGCTTGTTATTCACAATTATTTGTACTTGATTGGCCATTTCTTCTAACAAAATGGAAAGCGGAAACCTCAATCTACCAAATGTGCTTATCGGTTGTTGCTTGGGGAGCATGATATAAAAGAGAAAGCAACAAGCTTATTGCTTTCTCAAATGCTTAGTGACTTAACTGTACACCACAGGATGATAATTATATTTGAACACTTTACAAATTCTATATTTGATTAAAACATATTACATTATAAATTTATATTTATATTTTATTAAAATAATAAATTAATAATTAAAATTATATATTGTGGTTTACTTACTAAAAACACGAGGGGAATTTGATATTTTATTAAAACAATATATTCCAACTTAATTATGAGTCATTTAGAAGAATATTTTAATTAATCAATTCTTATATTATTCCAAAAATATTAACCTAATACACAATACTTAGTAAAAATAGTTTTATTTTTCTAAATTCAATAATATTATTTACAATATAATAACAAATAAGATTTAATAAATAATAAATATTACATATTAAATCACATAAGGTTAATGACAAATAAATAATAAATGTTAATTAAGTTCTAATGCCATGTTTGGATTAATTATTGTTTGGAGTTAATTAGACTTTATTATAAAATATTGAGATGTTTGGTTTGATTTTTGCAGTGATATTAGGTTAGATCGTTTAGTCCATTAAAATCAAATAGTCCAAATATTTCGGACTAAATAACTATAGTTCTTTGGTGTTAGAAACTAAAAGACTTATTTGCCCTTAATTTTTCTAGAAATTACCTAGGGCTCTCACCCACTCTTTTATCTTCCACCTTAATAATTTTGGCATGGCGTTCTCGCGTGTTCCCAGCTATAGGAATCTCCCACCAACTACCAAGGTATGTGAAAGTTGATTTGATGTTATTTTCTTCAACTTATATTTAATTGATAAAAGTTCCTCAACTTCTCTAATTAATAAGTTTTAGACCTTAACTATTAATGTTGTATTAATAAGAATTTAGGTAAAGTTATACTCTCACATGTTTATGTATATCATTCATCAATTCAATTGGCTTCATCATCAAAGAATAGGAGTCTAAACATATGCCATTGTCTTCAATCTTTTGATGATTTTACTACTATGTTTGTCATAGATCATTACTTAGAGGTGTTTTTCGATTACATTACTATGCCTTCCTTCTTTACTATGCCTTCCTTCTTGATTCATGTCAGTAAAACAACATTATTTCTCCTCTCATATGATTTACTTATAGAATATTTCATATTTCTTTCAAAATTTTAGATTAATCTATTTTTAATTTTTTAGTTTACATGCTACTTGCTTTGGATCATTCTTTCCATAACAGTAAGTAGTCTTAAGATGCATGATTTTGTTGGACAAATTCATTTGACTCTTTGTTGGATAACTTTCAGCATTCAATTATGATCACAAGTCAAAAAAAACATTATGCTTTTTGTTAGTTAGATGAATGAATATCTATACAAGTGAATTTTGCTAATTAAAGCCTAAGTAGTATTGTTCTCATTAATGAGTTTCTAGTGCGATCTAAAGTGTAACCTTTCCACGTCTTCATCTTTGAAATAGATAAATCCTAACCGTTCATTTGAAAAGTATCTTCATAGCATCTTCCCCAACAAAACACCTCAACAGATGCCGCTTCGACTTCAGTCTGCATTCCTTTCTTCCTCATCTACCAATAACTTAGCTTTGTCCTCTCTCTCTCTCTCTCTCTCTCTCTCTCTCTGCATTTCATCTCTGCTGATTTCGAAGGCGCTCAGCGTCTCCACCATCGCGAACTCCTCCTCGTTCGACGACGCATTCTCCTTCCCTTTTGATTTCTTTTTTTTCTTTCTTTCTGATCGATTGCAGCTGAAATCTGATGATATAGGTGTGCTCTTCTATAACTTCGAAGTATTTTTCATTTTCGTATTATTATATGTGAATTTGTTTGTTAATATTTCAAGAATTGACACTAATTTTTATTTGGATTTTGTATTCTTTCTTTTTCAGTGATATTTAGGCATTGATCTGACTGCGTGATCAAGGTAAATCTTAATCTTCTTTCGGCTAATTAGGCTAAGTTCTGCTCTCAAATCATTTTTTTCTTTCTTTTTGTTGTTTAATCCTTTAATTGAGTACTATAGTTTATCCTGTTACGCTTTGTGAGCCCATTAGCTTATTAGTTAAGTTAATTGTTCTATAAATAAGATATTAGTTAGTTGAGTACTATAATCGTTAAGTTAACTTAGTAGTTAATTGAGTACTATAGTTTATCCTGTTATGCTTTTTGTTATTTAATCCTTTAATTGAGTACTATAGTTTATCGTGTTATGCTTTGTGAGCCTATTAGCTTAGTTCTATATGGTTGTGCTATAAATAAGATCATATTGTGACAAATGTGCGAGAATAAAATCACGAAAAGATAAAAATAAAATAAAATAAAATAAAATAAAATAAAATAAAAGTATTAAATTAAAAGATTTTTCTAGCAAATGGGAACCTAAATCAAAGATGATTGACTTATTTCATTGGGCGATTGTATTAGTTCGGTCATCTTTGAACTACAAATTTTGATTGTTCTTCACAATTATTTACGCTCGATTGTCCATTTGTTCTAACGAAATGGAAAGTGGAGAAACCCCAATCTACGTCCAAATGTGCTTATCGGTTGTTGCTTGGGGAGCATGATACAAAAGTGAAAGCAACAAGCTTATTACTTTCTCAAATGCTTAGTGACTTAACTGTACACCATAGGATAATAATTATATTTGAACACTTTACAAATTCTATATTTGATTAAAACATATTACATTATAAATTTATATTTATATTTTATTAAAATAATAAATTAATAATTTAAATTTTATATTGTGGTTTACTTACAGAAAGCACATAGGGGAATTTGATATCTTATTAAAACAATATATTCCAACTTAATTATGAGTCATTTAGAAGAATATTTTAATTAATCAATTCTTATATTATTCAAAAATATTAACCTAATACAACTTGGTAAAACTAGCTTTATTTTTCTAAATTCAATAATATTATTTACAATATAATAACACATAACATTTAATAAATAATAAATGTTACATATTAAATCACATAAGGTTAATAACAAATAAATAATAAATGTTAATTAAGTTCTAATGCCATGTTTGGATTGATTATTGTTTGGAGTTAATAAGGCCTTATTATAAAATAGTGAGATGTTGATGGGGTAAATATATGTGTACCCTAAAGTTGCAAGTATACAACTTATTAAGTAATATTATAAAAGTTATCGATTTCACGAGGAAGGAGTTTGTAAGTTTAGTCAAATTTGGTTCTTAATATGTGCAAGACAATTAGGATTAAAGCAAAGTGAAAGTGGATTGTGAGAGAATAAGAGAGTGATTGTGTCTATGTGCAAATGATGGGAATGATAATATTAGAAGGAGTAAATGTGAATATGTGCAAATGAAAGAAAATCAAGAGAGTGATAGGAGAGTATGTGCAAATAAAATGAAAATAAGATAGAGAGGAGAGAATGATGAAAACAAAGAAGGAAAATAAAAGAAAATTCAAACAAAAGGAAACTCAAGAAGTAAAAGATGGAGGATTTAATTGTAGATATGAGGAGTCTAGAATTAAATCCACTAACAAATCTCATTCATAAATTCATGAATCATTCTCGTTTTCACATTCTACTTTAGATTTATTAAGCATAGATTATCAAACCACTCAAGGAAAGCATAACCTATCAAATTATCATCAAAGCAAAATTCAAACTCATGAGAAGAGCAATAACTAGATAGTAATCCTAGAATTCATAAGCATAACCTATCAAACCATTCAAGATAGGCATAGATTATCAAATTCTTCTTCTACCAATTAGTTTTCTCGTTGATTATCCTAAACATGATCATTTTAAGTACAAGAGAATAAGCCATAATTTACAAATAGAAATTAGACTAGTTTCATACAATCCTAGAATTCCTACAAGAATTTAGTTCCACATATTTACAAATTAAAGAAATGAAAGAAACTAGGAAGAATGAAGAAAGAAATAATTACCGAAGGAAATAAGAACAAGAATGAAAGACGAACAAAAGAGAAAAGTGTTATGGTCCTAAACCATCTATACAGTAATGCAAGTCCAAATGATAGACAAGTATCCCGCATTAGGAAGTCTAACCAAGTCAAGAGCTATTCAGAACAGCACCTCGAGCGATTGGTGTAGGCATCAAAAATTGCTGATGAACCCCAAATACAGCTTAAATCAGGAGAAGATTAAAGAACGACGTCATCAAAGTCAAAAGGAATCAACTCACATATATGAGATACTTTTTTGTGTCTCGCCAAAGGCGAGACACTTTTTGTGTCTCGCAATAGGCGGGACACTATCTTGTGTCTGGCCATTCGCGGGACACTGTCTTGTGTCTCGCCATTGGCGAGACACTTTCTTGTGTCTCGCCATTGAGCGAGACACCAAAAGTGTCCGAATGGTTCTCTTGGGTGTTCTATTGATATTCATGGGGCCCACTTGACCTTTTCAGCGTGAGAGGATGTTCACCACGTTAGTGGCGATTCGCCCTTGAAAACGCCCACTAAGCGTGAAAAGAGGGCATTCGCGTGCCTTAAAAGGGGAGAACGGTTACAACGGCTAGGAAGCGGCCTCTTGGCGAGCGGTTTTGGCGAGGCAGGCCAAGCTGTCAGCGCCCGGCGGCGGCGATTCTGGCGAGCAGTGAAGCTATGCACCTATGGTGAGACAGTTTTGGGCCAAGACACTCCCAACTGTCTCGGCCACTACACATCCAACGCACGTTCCTCTCGTGATTACACCCGAAGCCTATAAATACCCCCCTTACACCCATCTGAGAGGGGGATCAAGATCGATAATCAGGCCTTGCACAGAGACTTTGAGATAGAGATCTGCGCAGGGAGAGAAGGAGATTTCGGATTTCAACACAGCAAAGGAGATTTCAAGAACGTCATCCACATGGAAATTCCTCGAGATTAAGCTTTGTCTTAATTATTGGGAAGAGTAGATATCTTACCTGGCAAAGATATTTGCTTAAGTTCTTGTTTCCTTTGTGAAGCATAAACTCAACCCCATCAATCTGACGATCATTGCTCGGTGGTCCACGGATTACGCATCCCCGGCACTGGCAAAGAACCCACGCAAGCAGGAGATCGCTACGTAGTCTCTTCTGTTCATATTTGTAAGAGAGTGAGCCTATTTTTCTTTATATTCGAGAGATCTACACGTGTAATCTTTTAATTATTTTCATTTTCGAAATGTTTTGGAATGGAAACCGCAAAGAAACTTGCTTTCGGCGGAAACACGATGGCGACCACAGTGGGAGCCAATAGTCTCAATGTTGAGGCTATTGTGTTGCAGCCAAACAACAATCAAGCCGACCTCATGGTCGATGGGTTGGATTATGTCTTCGATCAAGCCAAGTTCAAAGAGTATCTCTCCTCCTCTTCATCAAAGTCCTCCTCATCTCGCAAGCATCGGAGGATCTCCTCTCCAAGGAGGGAAGTCCGATCTGTCGTAGTGTGCAATGAATCTCGCCCACTCGCGACGGAGGTTTCCCCTTGCAACAACACTCCGACAAATTGCAAAGCCGGGAGCTCTGCTCATGGTGGCTCTATTCAGAAGGAGTCATCTTACAAAGTCTCTACCGCCCTGACGAAGAGGGTTCGTCAGAGGTGACGTCAGAAGATGGCCCGTCAATTTGCTAAGGCTATGGAGTCGACGGATGGAGTTCACTATCATACGAGCTCACGTGATCAAAGGCGTCAACAAATTACAGCGCCTCAATCTCAATCCGTCAGCACTCCCGCCAAGGAAGAATGGATCCTCGTCAAGAGGACCCATTTGACGAAGAAAGAGCACGCCCAAAAGCGTCGGCACGTGCCGCTCGTGCGCGTGCTGTTATACACAAGGCGCAAGAGTTGAAATCAACCAGGGGATCGACTCAAAGTTGCAAAGTTTGGATCCCGAAGTCTGCACAAAATTTAGCCCGAGGCTCTGCCTTTGGCTGAGATAGTCCAAACTGTCTCGGCCAAAGAGCCTTCGGCGAGCGATCAAAGCTGTCTCGGCCTTTCAGCCGAGACACCTCCAACTGTCTCGGCCAAGATGATTCTTCTTCGCGTCGTCCATCCGCCTCTCCTGCTGATGTATCAACACAGAATCCTTCAGCTTCGGTGTTCAGTCGCCTTGGTCCACAGCCCGGAAGCAAAGACAAGGCACCAGTGAAGGGACGTTTGGGTTACTCAGTCTACACACGACAACAGATTGGGGGTCGTATTCAAACTCTGACTGAAGTTTAAAAGTGGCCCAAGCAAGCTGAGACATCTCAGGCCTCAAGGACTCCTATCACGTCTCGTTTGAGCATCCCTCAGGGGGTCCGCGAGTCTGCTGAAAGGAAGAAATTGAAGCATGTGACTCGCAAAGTCACAAAAGATGACCAGACACTTGTGATTCATGCGAAGACGACTTCAGATGACGAAGCCAGACGATTAAAAATGTCTCCCGGGTCAAATGGTTGACGCCCCCAAAAGAAGACGTGTCCTCCAGTTAAAGACAACGTTACACTTGCGGGTGGAAGTGCAATCCGGGACAAATCACACCAACTACATCATCAGGCTGGGGGTGGCAACACATGAAAGAGGACAATTGATGAAATGAATTGTTCTTGCTCGTGTGCACAACTGATTAGGACGTTGCTATCAGGATGTGCTTGCTCTGAGTCGAAAGCTCGTCCACAAAGAGCTTCGGTATTCGAGAGGCTTTCCCTGACAACAGCAGAAGAGTCGAAGCCAAGACGCTTCCGTAGGAGGAGAAAATCTGCTATTCAATAAGACGAACTCCCCAAAGTTACCATTAACATGGTAAACAAGGGAAAAGGCGGAGCGGCCGTGACGCGGATCCTAACTTTACTCACGGGGAAAAGTCGGTGCAATTTCCCAGAGAATGTCTCGGCTACAACTGCGGGCTATAAGACGCAAAGACTATAGAAGAATGCATGAAGGGGATTCATCTGAAGATGAGACCTCCGACGCCTGCTCAGTAATAGCATCCGATGACACAATGTCAAGCGTAGGTCAGGCCAGAGAAGCTTACACCATCACTCCTGAAACGCTGGCTCAAATGTTGCAAGAAGCCTTAGCTAAGCAGAGAGAAGAGCTTAAGGCCGAGATGAAAACGGAGATAGAGTTAGCCATGCAGCAGATGAGGGAATTGCAAAGTCAGAAAACTACACTACCCGAATCCAGTCAACAAGGCGAATCCAGTCACCGTGTTGCCCATGATGTAGTAGACAGCGATACGGAAGTGGATGAACACATCCTTGCCGATCAACCTCCAAAGAAAACTGCGTCAGGAACTCAAAGTGGAGATGGCCCAACCCCTCCTACTGGGAGTAATCTGATTAATTATCCGAAGCAAGGTGAGGATGAAAGCGGAAGAATGAAAGAGCTTGAAGGCAAGATCAATGCTCTAATGTCCGCTCAAGAAGTCAAGAAGACCGACATTCCATGTCCATATCCGAGAGAGTGGGACTGAATTTCCTACCCGTCAAAGTTCAATCTCATTAACTTCACACCGTTTGATGGAAGGGGCTCACCCACGCAGCACCTAATTTACTTCAAATCTCACTTGGGGGTGATCTCGGGAAATGAGCCCTTAATGGTTCGGTCATTCATCGGTACCCTTCGCGGGGCTGCCTTCGATTGGTACCGAAGACTCAAGGCTGGGAGTATAAACTGCTGGGATGATATGGAGAGTTCCTTTCTTAATAACTTCTTCGACGATGATACGGAGGTCTCGATCGGGACACTCTTGGATGAAAAGCAGAAGAGTGGAGAGACGATTGACTGTTTTGTCAAGCGCTTTCGTAATAAAGCCATGAACTACAGGGATCCAGTCACCGAGGAATTGATATTACAGACGTGCCACAACAACCTTTCCCTGGACTTTCTAGAAGCCATGGGGGTTGTAGCACCAACCACATGGAAAGACTTGAAGCTCCGAGGGGAACAAGCTGAGCGATTCCTCAAGAGGAAGAAGAATGAAAGAGGCGAACCAGCAATGGGTCCCTCAAAGTCAAATTTCGTGCCCCGTGGCAGAGGAAATGCGGCAGCTACTGCTATTGATGCAAATTAGACGTTCCAGCAGCAACGTCAGCAATCACCGCAATAGCAGAAACCGCAACTGAGATTTCAGCAAAAATCTCAAGAGTCGCAAAAGGCTCCGGACCCAATATTCCAGAGAACCTACACCTTTAAAGAGGAAAAAGTGCCGGTCATCTTCAAATATCTCTTGGACAACAACAAGATCAAATTTCCTCCAATCACCAACTAGGAGGAGGCTAAAAAGATCTCAGACCCCAAGTATTGTGCATATCACAGGAGGGTCCATCATCCGACCAAGAGCTGCTTCGTACTCAAGGATAAGATCCAGGCTTTGATCGATGCCGGTATCATAACGGCAAAGAAAGAGAAGAAGGTAGGTTTGAATATGGTGGCTATCAATTTCGGATCCATGCCGCCCATGCTGTACCAACAGAAGATTGTCCCAGAGGTAGAGGTCAGAACGGTCAACGATGATCCACATGGTCAACGTCAGAAGGGGTTAGTTTCGCATATAGTCCCTAATGGCGAAGTACTTTGGGTTCATCCAAACCTCCTTCAAGATGAGCAATGGACCGGATCTTCCTCAGCACAGAAGTCCAGGCGTAAAGACAGGTCTTGCGGTCACATCTCAGCAACTCCAGAGGAAGGTGATGAAAAGGTTCCAACCCACTCGTCGTCTGAAAATGAGCATGAAGCTCTTGCAGCGGAAGGAGAACCAGTTTATGCCACCAGGAGCGGGCACGACTACAGATATGAGTATCCCGAAGCTTCCAATCCAAATGCTAAGACGCTAACGGAGCTGGGGGTGGCCATAACTCCTCCTACCCGCCCTGAAAAGTCACAGCATCAGGCGATCGCCAAAGAGGATATGGTCAAGCAAAAGGATAAGCAACCCCAAGAGGTTCAAGTCGAAGCGGTCCGATTCAATCGTCCGATGGAAGGGACAAATCGAGAACCGAGCTCCTGCAGCCGATGTCATGGCTCGGTTGGCCAACATCCAGCCGAGGATAACTCTTCTGAGTTGTTGCGTCTCTCCAAAGAAACCAGAGAGGCTTTACAGGAAGCATTGGCTGATTCAGAATCCTTCATCACGCAAGTTAAGCAGGTTCCTGAAAAGCCTGAACACTGCAACCTGGCGGCTAAACATTTTTCTTGCATCACATTCACCCGAGATGATATGCAAGTAAGAAATTCGAAGCATGACAGGCCCTTGTATTTTACTAGGAACATTGGCTCAGTTGTCGTCAACCGAATTCAAATTGACCCAGGATCTGCAGTCAGCATCATGCCACTCCGATTGATGTATCATCTCGAAATTTCGGCTAGCAAGTTGGCTTCTATAGGCACTGTCATCTATGGATTCAATACCAGCGGTTCCAGACCTTTGGGCAAAATCCGAGTGAAGTGCCAGCTTGGGGATCTCAAGTCCGAAGTCACGTGCTATGTCATCGACTCGGAAACTTCTTACAATCTACTATTGGGTCGACCTTGGATCCATAGTAATCTCATACTCCCATCTACATTGCATTAGTGTTTTAAATATGTCGACACTGATAATGTAGTCAAGACGGTGGTCACAGATAAATAGCCATTCAAGGGATTGAAAAATTATTTTACTGACTCCCTTCTATATGGCTGAATCGAATCTTGAACCATCGTGATGGGGCAGTGGAAATAAAGGCGATACGAAGATGGGCTCGATTACGATGGAAACTTTGTACTTAATGACATTGAGCCTCTTGTAATCGATCTTGATGAAACTGAATCGCCAGGAGGAAGTTGTAACTAGCAACTTGCCGATGAACATATAATAAATGACGGTTTAGAGTATGTACCTAGTATTGATAATGTAATGCAGGGACTGTATAAGGATTACGATGTGCATGTGCCGTTCTCGTCATCCAATCAGATGAAGAAATGCCTCCAAAGCTCGACTAGATCAACTTTCGTTGTTCCTTTAAAAGGTGCAAGGGAGACAATCTTTGGAAAAGGGGAAATATCTCCACAGCGAAACTTCTTTTGGGAAGCTGACGATAGTGATGAAGGATCCTGTAAATACTTCTCCAAGTATAGTCCGCAAGCGCGCCATTACATGAAGAAATGGGGATATGATTTCGCTCACGGGGCAGGTCTTTATTTCGGGCGAGGCATTCGAACTCCACCTCAACTTTCTCATGTACCGAAAGGAAAATCCTACCACTATTATGAACACAGGAAAGGTTTGGGTTACGTCTCTTCATCTTCCGACGAATGCTGTTGGCAAGTTGAGGATCACAATAATTCATCAGATTCTTCAACGTGGGATTCAGACGTCAGTCTCGGGAAAGTTTTCAAAGGACTAATGTCTAGCATGACCACAATAAGCCCGGCAGAACCTGGAGGAGATGATCACTTACCAGATTGGGAAGATCCCTGGACTTTCCATCTAAATGTTCAGTTCGGTAATAGATTCGAGCAAAGGGAGCCGCCTACCGAAGATGAGGTGATTCAAATAAATATGGGAGACGAAGCAAATCCAAAACCAATATTTATTAGCTGCAGTCTTTCGCGAGAAGAGAAAGATGAATTAATTTCTCTCGCCAAAGAATATATTGACGTCTTCGCGTGGAATTACGAAGATATGCCAGGGCTTGATCCAAAAGTGGCAGTGCATCGCCTTAATATTAAGCTAGAAGCCAAACCCGTGAAACAACAACGACGGTTTCGTCCATAAATTATGGAAGCAATTGTAGCTGAAGTAAAGAAACTCATAGAATCGGGTTTTATCAGAGAAGAACAACATCCAGATTGGGTGGCGAATATTATTTCTGTTCTAAAAAAGAATGGGACAATTAGAATCTGCATCGACTTCAGGGATCTGAACACCGCATGCCCGAAAGATGACTTTCCACTATCCATCACGGATGTCATTATAGACAACACTTGTGGGTTTGAAAGAATATCATTTATGGATGGATTCTCTGGGTACAATCAAATCAAGATGCATCCCGATGACGAGAAACACACCTCGTTTAGGACGCCTCTTGGCATCTTTTGCTACACTGTCATGCCCTTCGGTTTGAAGAATGCAGGTGCTACATATCAACGAGCGATGACGAAGATCTTTCAAGAGCATCTCCGAAAGAATGTTGAGTGTTATGTCGATGACTTAGTGGTGAAAAGCCGCAATAAAAGCAATCATATCAAAGATCTCAAGACGGTGTTTGACCTCATGCGAAGTCATCAATTGAAGATGAATCCCACCAAGTCTTTCCTGGGAATGGCTAGTGGTAAATTTCTCGATTTCGTCGTCACATCGAAGGGAATTCATATCGATCCTGACAAAGTGAAGGCGATCAGCGAATTACAACCGCCCAGAAACCTCAAAGAGCTTAGAGGGTTGCAAGGAAGATTGGCCTATGTCAGACGGTTCATTTTTAATCTTGCAGAAAAATGCCAACCGTTCTACAAGCTCACCAAAAAGGGCGTTTCGTTCATATGGGACGACGCTTGTCAAAAGGCTTTTGAAGATATCAAGGCATATTTATCAAATCCTCCCGTTCTCGTTGCACCAAAATCGGGGAAGCCGTTCTTGATTTATGTCAGAGCGACGAACCATTCATTAAGTGCCTTGTTAGCACAAGATGATAATAACGGTCCGCGACGAGGCAATCTACTATCGAGTAGGACAATGGTAGGGGCTGAATCTCGATATCCCGATATTGAGAAAGAGTGCCTGACCTTAGTATTCGCAGTCCAGAAAATACGTCATTACCTGGTTGGACAGACAATACATGTCATCTCGGACGTTAACCCAATTCTGGTATTTATGACACAACCGGCCCCTTTGAATTGGCGATTAGCGAGGTGGGCATTACTCCTCTTGCAATATGACATCCACTTTAAACAACAGAAGTCGGTGAAAGGACATGCAATTTGTGACCTTTTAGCGGTCCGACTTGGCAAGGACAAAGCTAAACTTTATGAAGATTTGCCTGACGAAACCTGCGAGGTCAACCATACTTCTCACGAGCATGTATGGCAATTATATTTTGATGGAGCTTCTCGAGCGACCAATGTGGCAAGTTCCCCTAGATGTTCTAAGATTTCTGCCGGAGTCGGGGTTGTCTTAGTTTCCCCGGGAAAGCATGTGATGCCTCGCGCCTACTCGCTAACCGAGCCGTGCTCTAATAATGTGGCCAAATACAACGCGCTGCTTATCGGACTCAATTTCGCCAGAGAGCTGGGGGTCGAATATCTCGAAGCCTTCGGGGATTTCCAACTCATAGTCAGACAAATCTGTGGGGACTACGAGGTCAGAAATCCAGACCTGATTCCGTATCACCAGGAGGTCGTTGAGATGACGGACTCGTTTGAAGAATTTTTCATCGAGTACATTCCACGCCTCCAGAACGCCTATACAGATGCGCTAGCGACATTAGCCGTCTCGTTGGCGCAACCCCCAGAAACAGAACAACTGGTCACTGTGAGGACGCATTAACTTTTTATACCGGAATGTGCTTTAGATGCCAAAGAGGTGCATGCCACTTTAACCAAACTCGAGCCTCGAGATTGGCGCTTTCCCATTATAGATTACGTCTTACACGGTATTTTACCGAAAGACGTAAAGGAAAGGGAGTCAGTTTGAAGAAGGGCACCGAGATTTTATTACAACGCCACGACTCAGACACTCTATCGTCGCACATATGACGGCTTGCTACTCCGATGCCTTTCGACCGAGGAAGCAGAAGAAGCCCTCAAAGAAGCACATGATGGGACTTGCAGCGCACATCAACCAGGTCCTAAGCTAGGAGATAGACTAAAAAGATTGGGCTATTACTGGCCGACCATGATCAGAGACGCAATTGAATACACAAGACGGTGTCACGCATGTCAAATACATGCTAATTACATGCATCAGCCGCCAGAAGACCTGCATCCGTCAGCCACTTCCTGGCCATTCGAAACCTGGGGAATAGATGTGGTGGGACCCATCTTCCCCCATCAGCAAAAGGTAACCACTTTATTTTGGTAATCACGGATTACTTCTCCAAATGGGCTAAAACAATTCCGCTTAAAGAAGTCAAGACGAGTGATGTCATCAAATTCATTAAACACCATATCATTTATCGATACGGTGTCCCAAGACGAATTGTGCACGACAACGGCCCTCAATTTGTCAGCAACGCCTTCGTCAGATTCTGCAGCAAGTTCAGAATCCAAGATATTTCATCTACAGCTTATAATCGCACTGTAAATAGTTTAGCCGAAGCCTTTAATAAGACCATCATCAAGATCTTGGCAAAGCTAATAAGGACCAATAAACGAGATTGGGACGATAAGTTTGGCGAGGCTCTTTGGGCATATCGCACCATGGTCCGAACACCGACCGGGGTCACCCCATATTCCCTGGTATACGGATGTGAAGCCGTCTTACCATTAGAGATACAAATTCCATCCCTTCGTATCGCACTTGCAACGGGAATGACAGATGATGAGCAACATCAGAAGCGTCTTGAAGAGCTTGAGATGTTGGATGGAAAATGCTTGGAAGCTCAACAACAAATTGAGTTATACCAGGCCAGAATTTCCAAAGCCTTCAACAAAAAAGTCCGGCATCGGGTCTTCAAGGAAGGGGACTTGGTACTCGCCGTCTGACGACCAATGATCCTTAACTCCAAGAAGAAAGGCAAATTCCAACCCAATGGGAAGGACCGTTTGTAATTGATACGGTCTACTCAAATGGAGCATATCGCTTGATCACCCAGAACGGTGATAAAATGATGATGCCAATTAATGGGAAGTTCCAGAAGAAATACTATCCTTAGTGTACTCAGGATAACCCGTATTACGATGAAGGGCCCACGTTTATCATATCCCGATAGCCAAGTAATACCCTTCACCAATTTTGGATGATCAGACTTTTGAATAGTCATGTTCTCTAAACTCCCACTTGGTCAAACCTTTGAACAGTTAGGACCAAAATCAAAATTTCCTTATCATTACTCCCACTTGATCAAACCTTTGAACAGTTAGGGTCATTTTAAATTTTCACTCCCACTTGGCCAAACCTCCTAACAGTTAGGGCTACTAACAACATCCTTTCGTGATTCCTTTCACGAATAAGAATTCCACTCCAGTACTGGGTTCGTCTCTGCCCCAAGAGGAGACAAATTTGAACAACCGAACCTTTGAGTATTTAAGTTCCTCCATATTTCACCTTTTACTCACATGAGTTAAAAGGCCCTCCTTTTTATTTTTCCGAGTCAAAGCCACGTGGCCCGACTCCAATTTGACTCTTGAAGTGGAGATCCTACTTTGAGTTTCTTTTTAGATTCCCTGATGCACGTGCATCAGGAATCTTTTGACTCTCAGTTCACGTGAACAAGGAGTTTTCAATTGAAGCAGGAGATAAGAAAATACCTTCTTCTTCTTCAACACAGCGGGTTCGCCTTTGCCCCAAGAAAAGACACAGCGGGTTCGTCTTTGCCCCAAGAGAAGACACAATGGGTTCGTCTTTGCCCCAGGAGAAGACACAATGGGTTCGTCTTTGCCCCAAGAGAAGACAACATGGGTTCGTCTTTGCCCCAAGAGAAGACACAATGGGTTCGTCTTTGCCCCAGGAGAAGACACAATGGGTTCATCTTTGCCCTAAGAGAAGATAACAATTAAAGTCTTTATATTCAATGCATAGCCAGTCTCATTACTGACCTAATGATTTATTAAATCTATGCCTATTTATGTGTAGTTGGTGTTATTCCTGTCCTTAAATCAGGAATAAATCTGCATCTAACACATGCTGTCGGGTAGTCAATTCCCGTAAAGATGACAAATTCTACGTATTCAACATCGTAGTATAAAGTCTAAGAGAGTTCATTCTTTTAGCACAACGTTATATGTAGAACGGACTTAGATAATCTACATGCTAGCCCAACTCAAACGGTAGTTGGTAAAGGCTTATCAAATCTGTTGATGGCTGAGGGTTTGCCAAAAATCCTATCAAGATTATGCTCATTTGTTCAGAATAGAATAGATGACGTAATGAAAGTCGATAAAACTAAAATTTTAATTCATGAATAATGAAATACAAAATAATTGTCAGCTAAACAAAACAAAAAAGGGGGGGGCAACAAAAGGCGCTCAGTGCGACAGCTGACGGAGGCGGATCCGTTCTTCCAGGCTTGAGAGCTCCTCTTTGTATTTCTGTTCTAACTCCCCCTCTAATAGCATTTTCGAGAAATCGTCAGGAGTCTGAAGCTGAATTATCTCACGCTCCAGCTCAGCGAACCGTTCATCAGAAGTCTTCATCTCTTCAGTTAGTTTGGAATAGGACTTCTCTATTCCTACCAGGTCAATCTCTAGAAGGCTCTGCATCTCTTCGGCTTCTTCAAGGGCTTTCATTAAGCGAGCAACCTCGAGAGCTTGCTGCTTAACGGAATGAAGCAAGTCAGCCTTAGTCTTCTTTTTAGTATTCATGCTCGCCCTGATACGATCAGAATAAGCCTGCACTTGCCGTAGTTCATGCATAGCAGCTTCTCGCTTGGCTTCCTTGGCTTTCATGATAGACTCGACCCGGGAAGAGATATAAATGGAAGCGCCCTCGGATCGCAGTCTCAGAAGTTCCGCCAGTTCCTGTTCCAACTGAATCAGGTCTTCTGCAATGAAGTCCGCTAATTCAGAAAAGCCTTCTTCTTTTATGATCTTCACACGCCGATCGAGAAGCCGGTTGAATGAGCTGAAGGAGAAACCCTTGTCCATAACTCTCTCGATAACAGTATTGAGAAGGAAGACGAAGCCTTCAAGCTCCCCTCTGATGACCGCCTTCTCCGGATCTTCGTCCGACATCAACGACTTGATTGAATCGTACAATACAGAAGAGGGCACTGTGAAAGAAGAAATGTGAGTTTTGGGAGGTATTAAGTCTTAGAACTCTTATAGAAGACGGGATCGGAGGATATACCAATGCGGTTAGAAGATCCCTCAGCTTGGACTGTCTGCCCCACACTCGTTAGTTCAACCTCGGGAACCACCAGAGTTGATTCAGGTTCGACTTGAGTAGCCGGTTGTCCAGGTTGAACGGGAGAGCCTTCAAGAGAGGCGGGGCAACAGCAGGATCAGTCTGAGAGATGGGGGGCTGAAGCTCCAAACTTGGAACCGGAGACCCTCCAGTTTGCCCGGCAGCAGCAGTGACGGGGCTTGCAAGAGAAAATATTTTTAAGTCATCAACTATTGGCAAGATAATTGAGAGGATCTGGATAGTAAGACACATACCTGCAGAAGGGCTAATTTCTACAACAGATTCTCTCTGAGTCTATTCCGATAACATATCATCGATTAGGTTGTGATCGGACTCAGAAACAGAGATCATCTGAGCTAGGCTCGGTTCAGAAAACTCCCCGAGACCCTCTTCATGCGCAGGCTCAGTCTCCATTAGTTCTTCCACTGTGACATTGGGAAAACATACCGAGCGTTAGTATACATATATATGCATATGTTAAATTCATGATGATATATGTATATACCAGGAGCCGATTCCGTGGTTTCAGCAAACTCCCCAAGCGTTTCGCTTGGAGTCGCCTCTTCCTCAGCTTGTTCTCCCACTGCAGCTACAACACATTAGATTCTCAATATCAAGAGAAGAAAACAAAATAAAGATCGGACTTTGTACCGGAAGTTGGCTCTGCTCGGCTAACACTTGCGCCCACTTCTTGAAGTTTTTCTAAAAGAACTTGAAGCGCATTAGCGATTAGCGGAGGAACAAAGTCGGACTCGCTCAATTCTTTGAGTTGCCACCCAGATAAGGTATTCATACCTGCAACGACAGTCTTGGGGGCAGGAGAGATATCAACGCCTGTGCCGGGGGAAGTATCCATGGCATCCTCATCCATAGCTTCATTTACTTGTCCCGTGAAGCTGGGATCTTTATGGACGAATGCTGGCGGAAGGGAAGGCTCGGCTGGAATTTCGCCTTCTCCAGAGCGTTTTGAGGAAAAGAAAAGAAGAAATAAACAATAGGTATGAATCACAAGTGAGATGGTAAGATTAAAACTTTACCTCCTCCTCCAAGTGGGAGATCAGTGCCCGCCGCCTTAGGTGTTGGAGATCTTGGACGCCGAGGCCTATGTGCGACTTTCTTCGTACGCATCAACGCTCTGGCAATAGAAGCTGCATGAGGCACGGTCGTTGACGTACGGACTCTCTTTCGAGGAATGAACTCAGGATCCTCCTCCTCTTCTTCTTCCTCTTCCCCTGTCTCAACAGTCATTTTGTTGGGATAAGTGAGAAGGACCTTCTTTCGAGATCGTTTCAAAGGACGCCTGTGAGGAGATAAAACACGGGAAGAGGCCCGGACTAGTTCATCCTGTCGAGTTGGAGAACGACGAGGAGAAGGTACTACTACTTCACTCCGTATCCAGACCCCTTCGTGACGGATAGCCTCTCCTTCTTCTTCTTCTTCAGAAGTCTAGGTCATGTCGTCAAAATCTTCTTTTTCGTCCTCCTCTTGGACAACCTTCTTTTTTCCCTTGGACTTCCGCGATGGTTTAGCTCACGAAGGGGAGGCATGAGTCGACGCCGATTCTCTTCTATGCTCCACTTCAGCTTCTGAAAGTTTTGGAGTGGGAGCGTTAGCCGCAATGAGCCATTTGCAGTATAAAAAAGTCATCTGAAGTTTGGGCTTGGCAGCAGGAAGACTGAATTTGGCGTTGGTGCAGCGACTGATGCTCCAATACCAGGCGCGTGCACCATCAATAAGACCTCCATGGATCTTCATCCCCTGGTTTGGATTCCCGACGTAGACTTGGTCATAACCGAATTGGCGGGAGAACCGGCAGGGGAAATAAGGCTCGATGCTGCAAGAATTCTTGACCTGGAAGATAAGATAACCTGGGCGAATATTTATCAACCATCGGAAATAACCCAGGTCCAATACAGTCCGGGCTCCATTAAGCTCAGCGGCGTCCACGAGAACTTCATCGTAATGACCCGAGAAGTGTGGGAAACACTTGAAGAATTCCCAACACTTGGCGACTTTGAATTGGCGAGACACCTCTTGCCACTGTCTTGCCCCCCACTTGCAGCTCTCTAAGGTTTGCAACAGAGGAAGCTCAGGGTTAACTGTCTCGGGCGCCGTCATTAGGTCCTGGCGATGGAGGACAAGCCAAGCTATCAAATAGGTGTATGGCAATTCGACCTTGACAGCCGGGAGTTCGGTTGAAGACCCTTTTCCCTCTGCATGAAACCAGCGACTAAGCATCTAAGTCCACAGTGAATATCTGCTACCATTGCCGGAAGAAGAGAAAGTCGGCGACCAACGACTAGCTCGACGGCTGGAAAGAGCACTTCCAGAGGCATAGCTTCTGAGACTTGATGCAGGACTACGTATTTCTTCAATCATATTGCTAGGTAGCCCGCCAGAAGAGTTTGTGGCTTGATCTGCTTCTGTACTTGCCACAAGAAATTCTCAAACTTAGTGCCCTTCGGGATCTTGCCCTCAGCAAAGGGAGTGGTATAAGATTGAGCCTTCGCCTTCGCAATCAACTTGTTGATATCGGAGGGATTCAGAGGTTCCAGCTCAGTCACTTCATCGGCGCTCTCTAGATTCTTGAACAAATAATCGACAAATTGCTTCAGGCTGACTTGCGGCCATTTCTTAGCCTTCACATCGATCGATACTATAGCCGTCTGGTAGTGGCAGGTTAACTCCCACAAGATCTCGTAACCTGCAGAGCCCTTCTCCTTCATCTTCTTCAGTTGACGGTTAGTGGGGAAATATTCCTGGTACGGCGCATAACCGATTGGCAGGCCAGATACCTTCATCATCTTATGGAGCGGCAAACCCAACTCCCCATTCCTTGTCAAAAAGGTATTGGTGTCCGGGTTGTAGATCTCTAGAAGCGCGAGGAAGTGATTCACGCTGATAGGATTCCCGGACATGCTCGCTCGGATGGGAATGTACAAGCCGTTCTCTTGAAGCTCACAACTCCACCGGCCGAGGACGTACTTAGTCATCCGCGTCCACCATCGATCACTGGAAGAGTGGATCCAACCAAAATATCGGTGGGGTCTCTTGGGTGGCAGTTCCTTTCCTATCCTGGCCAAACGATTCTTCACCGTATCAGCCTTGACCATCAATTCATTGTGAGGCGGACTGTCTTGACCGGCGATTCCGGGGTAGAGTGCACGAACATAATCCCTATCACTGGAGCCCGGGGTGGTGCCTTGGCCAACATATCCACAATGTACACGCTCCTGGTCCTCGGTCAATCTCCAAAGCATGCTCCTTTTGACCGATAAATTGCGCAGATGCACCAACGAATGATGGCGAGCGAAAGAAGGCAGGTGAAGATGAACGCCATTGCCTTCATATAGCCAGGACTCAGTACGGGAAGATAGAACTTTCGGGTCTGCAACGGAGTCCCCGAACAAGTAACTAGATTTCCTTATGACTTCAGTGGATCTAGCACCCTTCATAAGCGGAGCGTCAGTTATCATCCTCCGCAAGTCACGACGGTCCCCATGTTCTAGCAACTCTAATAATTCCTGGAGGTGCACTTGGGCCAAGCAGAGGAATATCGGTTATCAACGGCGCTTCATGAGAAGAGGAGAAAGCAGTACTATTCAGTCCACTTGACTCATGAGCAGCAAACACCGTAGAAGGAAATTCAACTGCAATATACAAGAAAATACATCAGAATAAGCCCAAGGAGCAATACTAGGTGTGGAAAACACTTAGTCAAAATCAAAAATGAGAGGATTGTCTCATAGTGGCGGCATCATGATTGCGAGAGCGATTCGGTATCTCGCCAATGGCGAACGATCTAAAGCTCTCGCGATTCTTAGAGGCGATTCGGGCTATCTCGCCAATAGCGAGACAGTCTAAACTGTCTCGCCAACGGCAAGACAATCGAGACTGTCGCGCAAGCACGAGACAGTCAAACTTTCATCTTGTTGATTTTATGAGTGTTTTGGCAATGCAAACTACTCATGTAAGCTCAAATCCTCACGAAGGAGAACCTTGACTCTTCCCGAATGCCTCATGAAGGAGAACAAACAGGGGTATCTACATAAAGATTCGATTTTTCAACACAAATACAACCTTTTTTCCAACAAAAAAGCAAAAAAAGCTCACCCCTAAAGGACAAGGCAGTTGGTTCTTCAACTTCAGGAGTCTGGGGAACGGATTTGCCTTTGGGGACACGAGATCTCTTGGGAGACATGATAAAAATCGGACTTTTGGCTTGAACGAGTAAAAGGATCGGGTTTTGAGGGAACCTTAGACAAGAAAGGCTCCAAAAGAGTTAGGGCTTGGTGAGGGGGCGTCGGATCTAACAGAGGATCAAGAAGAAGCTCGATTTTGTGAAGGAAATCGGTCGAAATCGATTGAATCCTAACAAAAACGAAAGGAACCCTAGATCTCAAGTGGGGTTTTGAGCGAATAGGTGTGATTTGCGGGCTAGAGAGGATTTTGAGGCTTTTATGCAAGCAAAGAAGAGCTTTGAAAGACTTTTGAATTCTAAACGGCGGGCTAGAAGTGTTAAAAAAAGACCCCAAAAAAATCGGTCTTTATAAGACAGATTCCATCTCGGCCCCTCCGAGCGCGATAGTCCAGACTGCCGCGCACATCCTCTTCGAGTGCGACACAAGAAACTGCCGCGCACGAGGAGAGATCACAAACTGTCTCGACAACTCCAAAATCCGGCGATTACCCTCCGCACGCGATTTGAGGCAGTATATTCAAGACAATCTCTCCCTGAAGTCTTATGACGGATGATCTGAGTCCCAAGTGTTCAGTAAGCCGGACGGTGCTTCTTCCCTAAATCCTCGTTATCGAAGAAGAATCATATGTCATCTCCCACTGTGATGAGATAACATGGTTTTCGATGAACAACCCAAGTGGTAACCCTCAAGATGAAGATGATCAGTTCAGAATCGACTTAATCAATTCAAGTACAGATGCAACAGCTATTGATCCTAGATTATGATTAGCGACGTCGCGTAGCCAGGATTCGAAAGCTAGAGCGAAAGATACGCCTCTTATATAAAGTTTAACGTTCGACAGAAGCAAGAGCCATCTTATCTAAAGTATTCTAGACTCCTCGATAAAATATAGCGGAGTCTGAACACTTTAGAGGGGGTATCTGTAGGCATCAAAAATTGCTGATGAACCCCAAATACAGTTTAAATCAGGAGAAGATTAAAGAACGACGTCATCAAAGTCAAAAGGAATCAACTCACACATATGAGACACTTTTTTGTGTCTCGCCAAAGGCGAGACACTTTTTGTGTCTCGCAATAGGCGGGACACTATCTTGTGTCTCGCCATTGGCGAGACACTTTCTTGTGTCTTGCCAATGAGCGAGACACTAAAAGTGTCTGAATGGTTCTCTTGGGTGTTCTATTGATATTAAGTGGGGCACACTTGACCTTTTCAACATGAGAGGATGTTCAGCCACGTTAGTGGGCAGTTACACTCTTGAAAAACGCCCACTAAGCGTGAAAAGAGGGGCATTTAAACGTGCCTTAAAAAGGGGAGAACGGTTACAACAGCTAGGAAGCAGCCTCTTGGCGAGACAGTTTTGGCGAGATAGGCCAGCTGTCAGCGCCCGATGCTGTAACGATTCTGCAAGGCAGTGACGCCGGCGCTATGGTGAACGATTTTGGGCCAAGACACTCCCAACTGTCTCGGCCACTACACATCCAACGCACGTTCCTCTCAGCAGTTACACCCCCTTGAAGCCTATAAATATCCCCCTACACCCATCTGAGAGGGGGATCGAAGATCTGAAAATCAGGCCTTGCACAGAGACTTTGAGATAAAGATCTGCGCAGGTGGAGAAGGAGATTTTGGATTTCAACACAGCAAAGGAGATTTCAAGAACGTCATCCACGTGGAAATTCCTCGAGATTAAGCTTTGTCTTAATTCTTGGGAAGAGTAGATATCTTACCTGGCTAAGATATTTGCTTAAGTTTTTATTTCCTTTGCGAAGCATAAACTCAACCCCGTCAATCTGACGATCGTTGCTCGGTGGTCCACGGATTACGCATCCCTGGCACTGGTAAAGAACCCACACAAGCAGGAGATCGCTACGTAGTCTCTTCTGTTCGTGTTTGTAGGAGAGTGAGCCTATTTTTCTTTGTATTCGAGAGATCTACATGTGTAATCTTTTAATTGTTTTCATTTTCAAAACGTTTTGGAATGGAAACCGTAAAGAAACTTGCTTTCGGCGGAAACAATTGGGAGGGACGCCTGCCGACCCGCTGACTTCCCCACCTAGCATGTCCCGTTGCCGACTTCCTACGAGTGCGACTCAAAAGGCGGACGTTGCCGGCCACTTCTATTGAGTCGGCCCTCGTGTCGTCATCTTCCCTTCTATTGGTCGACTTCCTGTGAGTGCGACTCAAAAGGCGGTGTCACTCGACATGCCGCCTAGAACAAGAAAACAACACCAATCTCGGACTTCCCCCTCTAGATGAGTCGACGCCGCATTAAATGCCGGATCTTGGCCATTAATTCTCTGAGCTCGTAGATCTTTAAGACACATCATACCACATGTCCCTTGTCACTTCGCATTAAATGCCGACTCGACTTCCTCCTCTCAATGAGCGACACCTATAGAGGCAAAATCTTATTTTGCCTCCGATTCACACCTGACCGTAGTGACCCCCACCTACTCATCGGCTGACACTTGTAAAATAACAATTTGACCCGACCGCGATCTCTCTATCAGCCAAAGTTACCAATCTGCCCCTAGAATATCACTATAAATAAGAGAAACTGTATGCACACCAGGGTAAGCAATCTCAAAAACCAAGAACTCAACCATAGTTTAATATCCAATAAAACTCCTCATAAAAGATTATCTACTAACTTTATCGTTGGAGGAACAACGGGGGATGTAACCCCAACCTCTCACGAATTGCGATATGTGCAGGATAGCTCAAGGAAGTTCTGACTTGGACATCCAGAGGAGTTAGAGGACTCTTATCATTCAAACTAACATAATTAATTGACTGTGTGATCCATAGCATCAACAAAAAGAAATAAAGAAAATCTACACTAATTGCAAGAAAATAAATCTACACTACAAATATAAAGACATTGTAAGAAAGTAAATTGCATGAAAGTAAATTGCATGAGCGTAAATATTATTCTATGAACAAGAAAATAAAAGATAAGAAAAGATAAACCCACATATTGATCTCTTCATCTTTATCCTCTTTTATCATTGAACAAAGAGAAGAAAAGAATATGGAGGGTGAAAAATAATTTTTATTTATTGCAATAAAAGTTATAATTTTGGAAGCTCTTCTCAATTAAGAGTAACCCTCCTTTCCAAATGGAGTTTTTATATACAAAATTTTTCACACTAAAAACTCTCATCGTCCACCCCTATTTATAGCCCAACGTGATGAATGAAGACCATTTGATCAAACTTGGGCTCCAAGGAGAAGAAATCAGCCATTGATCTGATTCTGTTACAAGCCAATCGGTTGGCTAATCGGTTGGCCGACCAATTGGTTTTTAACAAACTTTATTTTTACTTGATTTTTTTACACGAATTCTTCATGGATATTTGGGCTTTCTTGGGCCTTCTTTGAACTTGATATTTGGGCTTCAATAAATGGTAGAAAATCAGAGAATTTGATCTTTTTTATCTTTTATTCATTATTTCTTCATAAACCTGCAATTTAAGATAAAAATAATTATTAGTAGCATATTTATTCATATAAAGTAGATAATGAGGGTATAAAATTATAAAAAAAATGTGATTATTAAATACCCCCACACCTAAACTTTTGCTAGTCCTCTAGCAAAGAAAACAAAAAGAAAAATTTTAACTCACTTTCGTAGGAATCGGCTGTATTTAGCATATACAACAAGCCTTTAAACCCCTAGGTTACCCTAGTGGATGAGTTATAGTCTCGTGACGGTTTGCAGTGAATATACCCATAAAATTCAGTCAACTTGCCAATTTAAAGAAGTCAAAGTATAATTAATTTACTTGATATATTTAAACATTCTAATGAAGCTAGTTATTACTCAAGAAAATATTTTTATATATAACTCTAAGGTAAGTTTCTTTAGAAAATATTTTCATTATAGTTATACAAAACTAAGTCAAACTTAGAAATTTAATTTAAAAGTTTTGAAAAGAACATGCTAACTCTTTGTTTTAAACAATTTTCAAGTTTCTTAATCAATTTATTTTTCAAGAACATATATACAAATGACTCAGATATATAAAAATATTGTTAGTAAATTTTTTAAAAAACTCTTTATTCCTTGGTGATTTTGTTCTTCTTGATCGGCTTTCTAAGTGACCATTTAACGAGTTTTGGGCCAATGAATCCCAACCCAATTGGGCTTAGGTCATTAAGCATAGAAATACTATAGAAATACTCCTTGGGCTTAATTACTCGGTCAACTTAAGCTTAGTAAGATAGAACCACCTTGGATTTTAAGAGAATTTTAATTGGTGCCCATTTTAGCACTCTTCTTTTGTAAAGTTAGTTTTTAATATATATGTGTATATGTATATATCTTTAAAAAATTTAGATCAAGACAACTTGAAAATTTATTTTCAACTCTAAGATAAGCATGCAAAATTTCATCACTTTAATTAAAAGTCTAAGTAAAGACTTAAGTGAAGTATACTACTTAGAAAATTATTTCTTAAGAAACTTATTTAGAGTTATCATAAAAGGTGATCTTGAGTATAAAACTAACTAAGGATTAGAAATTTTAAATTTTATCAATTAGATCAATTATTAATCAACTCTATTAAGTTGGCAAGTGACAATATTTTTATGAAAAAGAGAAAAATTACATAAAAATGGTAAGAAAAAGAGGAAAAATGACTAAGATAAAGAGAAAAATGACTAATCCCCACCCCACACCTAAATTTTGCATTGTCCTCAATGCAAACTCTATAATGCACAAAGTAAAGCGGTAAAATGAAGCACTTACATTTGTTCGGTTGACTTAGCACAATGATAAAAATAATCTGCAATTACCTTTGGTATGAGGAGTATGAAATCAAAATTTCTTCTTCTTCTTCTTCTTTTAATATATATCAATTTTTTCCTTTATTTTCTTTTTTTTTTGTTTTTAAAAGAACAAGAGACTCTCAAATGAGAGAAGAATAAATTCTTTTTATTTTTATTATGAGACAAAGAAGAGAAAAATGTATAATACAAGATTTAACATGAGAAGTCCATATTCTACATTAAATCCTATCTTATTCTGAAAATTCTATCTCGATTTTAAAGAAATTCAAAATAATATAATCAAAGATGTGCCTCAATTCAGAATATTCCAAGGTTTTCAATGATTTTAGCAAAGAATGGAAGATAGGAATTAATGGTGTTATGCATTTTGAACTTAGATTTATTTATAAAAGTTTGTCCAACCAATTTTTCTATAATATTTTTCTCAAACACAAGATCTATGTTTGATGGTTGTAATTTTGGTTGTTGTTTATTTTCCGAAATCTAAGTTCATCGAAAAAAAATTTCAAAAGTTAAATCACAAATGCATGTATTTGCCACGGTTTCCTCGTTCTCAAAAATCAAACCTGAGGCTACTAATATCTGTAGTTCCTCACCAAAGATTTTTTAAAAACTCAGGTCCGATTCATTCTCTACTTCTGTTGAACTTTCTTGGATGTAATTGATTTGAAAGGTGATTTTCTAGATGGTTTTACGCATTGAAGATATTGAGCTCGTGATCAAATTCCCAAAGGATAGGTTTATCTGACCAGTTCTACAATTAATGAGAGCATCAAAAGTGGCTAAGAATGGTCTACCTAAGATAACTGGGATTTGACTTTTGAGATTGGAAACGGGTTGCGTTTCCAAGACAATAAAATCAACAGGAAAAATAAACTCTCCAACCTTGATCAAAACATCCTCTACCGCTCCCATGGGAATTTTTACAGATCTGTCTGCTAATTGTAGGGTACATTTTGTTAGTTTAAGTCCACCTACACCTAGCTGTTGATACACTGAATAGGAAAGGTGGTTTACACTGGCTCCTAAGTCCAGAAGAGCCTTATCAATGCGAGTGTTGCCAATGACACATGAAACAGTAGGACAACCAGGATCCTTGTATTTCAAAGGTAGTGGATTTTGAGAGCACATCACTGATATTGGCAGCAAGAAAGACATTCTTTGGAATATTTATTCTTCTCTTCTTCGTGCACAAATCTTTTAAAAATTTTGCATATGAAGGAATTTTTTCAATGACATCTAAGAGAGGAATCTTGACTTTGACCTGCTTGAAAGTCTCTAGGATCTTCTCCTCCTGAGGGAAATATTTCCTAGGCCTGAGTCTATCTGGGAATGGAGCAACTAGTTTAAACCTATCAAAATTCAGCTCAGGTTCAGGTTCAGGTTTAGCAGAATTGGGTGACTGCTGAATGAAGTTATCAGAAGGAGAGACAATTTGTTCTGGCTCAAGGATTTGACTTGGAGGCATTCTAACTTGATTATCAACTTTCCTTCCCGACCGGAGTGAATGGATTGCATTCACTTGAGCTTGGTAGGTAGAACTTGATCCCGTGTCCTTTGGGTTAGTCACGGGTTGACTTGGAAATGTTCCCTTCTCTCTCTCACTCACAACATTCGCTAGTTGACCGAGTTGAGTTTCTAAACGAGCTGTGGCTTGAGTGTTGGAGGTGAGAATTTGTCCGGTTGATTGCATGAAGGAGTTTAAAGTGTTGGATGTTTGAGTCAACAAGTTCGTGGTCTGTGTGGAAGTCTTAATCAGCGTTTCTACTCCTTTTTCCAAGATGTTAAGACGTTTATCTTGATCTAAATTTGGAGGGTTGTGATTTAGAGATTGATGATGAGGAGACTTGTTTTGATATGGCAAATTTGGTTGTTGAAAATTGTGAGGTGAATTGAACGGAACTGTGTTTCCTCTAGGAAATTGATGATTTGAAGTGGGCGTAAAATTTTGATTTCTGGAGAAGTTTCCTTGATTCCATGCAAAGTTTGGATGATTTCTCCAACCTGGATTGTAGGTCGGAGAAAATGGATCATTGACCGAACGCTGGAATGTAGCATTTACCTGACCTAGTGATTGATTGTTTTCTAAGAGAGGATATTCCTCAGGAACATGAGATGGAGAATGACAGTTATGACAACCTGAGGCAGAAACATGATTGATTTGAGCTGGAGCTCGTTCTTTAACTTCTAAAGTTTCTAACCTACGCATGATTGTAGCCATCTTAGCCTCAACGGTAATGTTTGAGTCTAAGGAGGAACCACGGGTTTTGGGTTGGGGAACTGATGAAATTCGATCATCACAGTGTTCCCACTGCATGGTTTTCTCGGATAAACTCTCTAAAAAGACCCAAGCTTCGTCAGCATTTTTCTTCATTGAATCCACATGACACATTGACTCTAAGGAAGTTTTTGAAGAATAATCCAATCCTTCGTAAATGATTTGGCATAATTGCCACTTATCAAGACCATGGTGAGGACATTGGATGAGGAGATCCTTAAATCTATCAAAATACCTCCAGAATGGCTCACCCGGGACAATCCTAAAATTTTGAATCTGTTTCTAAGCTTAACCGTTTTGTGGATAGGGAAAAATTTCTAAAAAAAAGGTGACAAATTCGTCCCAAGTTGAGATAGAATTTGTGGGCAAGCTATACAGTCATTTCTTGGCTTTGTCCTTAAGAGCAAATGAAATAAATCGAAGCTTAATCGCATCCTTGGATAAGTCTCTCATTTTAATCATGAGGTAAACTTCTTCAAATTTGGAGATAAAGATATATGCGTTTTCGGTTTCATTTCCTAAGAATTTTGGAAGCATGTTTATGAAATGCAGTCGAAGTTCAAAATTTGTTCCATTGACATCGGGGAGCTTTATGCAAGAAAGGATTGCATTCCTTGTTGGATAGCATATATCTTGAAGAACGGGTGGGTTAGAGTTGTCCATTTTGTAGGCTTGAAAAGATGAATCAATACGAATTAAACGATTGGTATTGTCCCTAATCCACACTCGCATACACCAAAATAACTTCTTTTTATTGGTTTTTTTTAAAGAAAAGAAAAAGAAATAAAACTAAAAGAGAGAGAGAGAAAAAAATGTGATGAGAAAAGAAAAAGAAAAACCTAATGAAAACAAATCAAGGCAACCACTTTTCAATCACCCTAACTTATAGGGTTAAGCCTAAACTCCACTAGAGCAGTTCCTAACCAAAAATTCCCTTAGTGAAAAGATCAAAGTTTACTCGAGTAATTAGCCAGGTAAGGATAGTACTAGAGGGAGATTAAAGATTAATTAAGTACCTCGTTCCTTGCGGGGCGCTTTACACAACCCCTAAACTTTGCCTTAGACACTAATTAATCCAAATAAACTTGGACCAGTTCACTTAAGGATTTCTTGTTCCTTAATGAGCTCGAATCCTTAAGGGCCAACGTCTAATGAGTTTTAGAAGACTTGGGTTTGTGTATTGAGGAATTAGTGATTTGTGAGCTAAGGAAATGGTGATGAAATTCCTCACCTTATCTTGATTAGGGGTTTTCCCTTAAGATATTTTCAAGTGTGTGTCAAATCAAGATGCTCAAATCACTTGGGTGAATTCCTACTATTATATGCAATGCAACCCTAGAAATTAAAAGCAACTAAAAGGATGCAAAAATAAAAATCTTTTATTTTTTATTATGATCCACAATCAAACAAAGTGTGAGAAGGAGCTCTTGTTTGAATTTATTATTTTGTATTAATTATTCAAGTGGATGGTGAATTTTATTAGAATTCGACAAAAGTAAAATCTTTTTTTTATTTTATTTTTTAAATCCTAATTATCTCTAATGTGAATGAACTATCTAAAGGGTAGAATTGAAAATACTAGATTGAAAAATTACCCACTAAAAGCTATCCTAGCCTTTTTAAGGCAATTCTTCAATCTTGAATCTTCAACTCTTGATCTTCAAGCTCCAAAGAGGTTCCTTCACAAGAAAATACATAAGTTAAAGAACCAAATATAGAAAAATCCTACAAATAAGCCCTCCTACAGAATCTGCCAAAAACTTTATGGGGTAAATATATGTGTACCCTAAAGTTGTAAGTATAGAACTTATCAAGTAATAGTATAAAAAGTTATTGATCCCACGAGAAAGGAGTTTTTAAGTTTAGTCAAATTTGGTTCTTAATATGTGCAAGACAATTAGGATTAAAGCAAAGTGAAAGTGGATTGTGAGAGGATAAGAGAGTGATTGTGTTTATGTGCAAATGATGAGAATGATAATATTAGAAGAAGTAAATGTGAATACGTGCAAATGAAAGAAAAGCAAGAGAGACATAAGAGTATGTGCAAATAAAATGAAAATAGGATAGAGAGAGAGGAGAGAATGATGAAAAACAAAGAAGAAAAACAAAAGAAAATTCAAACAAAAAGGAAACTCAAGAAGTAAAAGATGTAGGATTCAATTGGAGATATGAGGAATCTAGAATTGAATCCACTAACTAATCTCATTCATAAATTCATGAATCATTCTCTTTTCACATTCTATTTTAGATTTATTAAGCATAGATTATTAAACCACTCAAGGAAAGCATAACCTATCAAATTATTATCTAAGCAAAATTCAAACTCATGAGAAGAGCAATAACTAGATAGTAATCCTAGAATTCATAAGCATAGCCTATCAAACCATTCAAGATAAGCATAGATTACCAAATTCTTCTTCTACCAATTAGTTTTCTAGTTGATTATCCTAAACATGATCATTTTAAGTACAAGAGAATAAGCCATAATTTATAAATAGAAATTAGACTAGTTTCATGCAATCCTAGAATTCCTACAAGAATTTAGTTCCACATATTTACAAATTAAAGAAATGAAAGAGACTATGAAGAATGAAGAAAGAAATAATTACAAGAAGGAAATAAGAACAAGAATGAAAGATGAACAAAAGAGAAAAGAAATAAAGAAAATCTACACTAATTGCAAGAAAATAAATCTACACTACAAGTATAAAGACATTACAAGAAAGTAAATTGCATGAAAGTAAATATTATTCTATGAACAAGAAAATAAATGATAAGAAAAGATAAACCCACATATTGATCTCTTCATCTTCATCCTCTTTCCATCATTGAACAAAGAGAAGAAAAAATATGGAGGGGTGAAAAATAATTTTTATTTAATGCAACAAAAGTTATAATTTTGTAAGGTCTTCTGAATTAAGAGTAACCCTCCCATCCAAATAGAGTTTTTACATAATTTTTCACACTAAAAACTCTCATCCTCCACCCCTATTTATAGCCCAACGTGATGAATGAAGACCCTTGGATCAAATTTGGGCTCCAAGGAGAAGAAATCATCCATTGATCTGATTCTGTTACAAACCAATCGGTTGGCCAATCGGTGGGCTAATCGGTTGGCCGACCGATTGGTTTCTAACAAACTTTATTTTTACTTGATTTTTTTACACGAATTCTTCATGGATCCTTGGGCTTTCTTGGGCCTTTTTTGGACTTGATATTTGGGCTTCAATAAATGGTAGAAAATCAGAGAATTTGATCTTTTTTAGCTTTTACTCATTATTTCTTCATAAACACGCAATTTAAGATAAAACAATTATTAGTAGCATATTTATTCATATAAAGTAGATCATGAGGGTATAAAATCGTAATAAAATGTGATTATCAGATGTTTGGTTTGATTTTTGTAGTGGTATTAAGTTAGACATTTTAGTCCATTAAAATCAAATAGTCCAAATATTTGGGACTAAATAACTATAGTCCTTTGGGGTTAGAAGCTAAAAGGCCTATTTGCCCTTAACTTTTCTAGAAATTACCTAGGGTTCTCACCCACACTTTTATCTTCCACCTTAATAATTTTGGTGGCGTTCTCGCGTGTTCCCAGCTATAGGAATCTCCTACCAACTACCAAGGTATGTGAAAGTTGATTTGATGTTATTTTCTTCAAGTTATATTTAATTGATAAAAGCTCCTCAACTTCTCTAATTAATAAGTTTTAGACCTTAACTATTAATGTTGTATCAATAAGAATTTAGGTAAAGTTATACTCTCTCATGTTTATGTATATCATTCATCAATTCAATTGGCTTCATCATCAAAGAAGAGGAGTCTAAACATATGCCATTGTCTTCCATCTTTTGATGATTTTACTACTATGTTTGTCATAGATCATTACTTAGAGGTGTTTTTGATTCCATTACTATGCCTTCCTTCTTGATTCATGTCGGTGAAACAAGATTATTTCTCCTCACATATGATTTACTTATAGATTAATCTATTTTTAATTTTTTAGTTTACATGTTAACTACTTTAGTTCATTCTTTACAAAATAGTAAGCAGTCTTAACATGCATGATTTTGTTGGACGAATTCATTTGGTTCTTTGTTGGATAACTTTCAGCATTCAATTATGATCACAAGTCAAAAAACTTTATGCTTTTTGTTAACTAGATGAATGAATATCTATACAAGTGAATTTTGCTAATTAAAGCCTAAGTAGTATTGTTCTCATTAATGAGTTTCTAGTGCGATCTAAAGTGTAACCTTTCCACGTCTTCATCTTTAAAATAGATAAATCCTAACCGTTCATTTGAAAAGTATCTTTTTAGCATCTTCTCCAATAAAACACCTCAATAGTCGCCGCTTCGACTTCAGTCTGCATTTCTTTCTTCCTCATCTGCCAATAACTCAGCTTTGTCCCCTCTCTCTCTCTCTCTCTCCCTCTCTCTCTCTCTCTCCATTTCATCTATGCTGATCTCGAAGGCGCTCAGCGCCTCTACCATCACGAACTCCTCCTCGTTCGACGACGCATTCTCCTCCTCTTTTGATTTCTTTTTTTTTATTCTTTCTGATCAATTGCAGCTGAAATCTGACGATATAGGCGTGCTCTTCTATAACTTCAAAGTATTTTCCATTTTTGTATTATTATATGTGAATTGTTTGTTAATATTTCAAGAATTGACACTAATTTTTATTTGGATTTTGTTTTCTTTCTTTTACGTGATATTTAGGCATTGATCGATTAGCATTGATCAAGGTACTATAGTTTATCCGTTATGCTTTGTGAGCCTATTAGCTTAGTAGTTAAGTTAATTGTTCTACAAATTTCTTGTTAGAAGTAATCATTGAATTGATAAATGAAATTCTAGCTACTAATACAACATACTTTTAGTTTGGCATGCATGTAATGGTTCTATGAAACTACTTCAAAATATTATTCAACTACTTTTAAGGAGAAATATCAATTATTATTGGTTCATGAAAGCAATAATGTAAAACTAACTTCCTTAATTTTATCAGTTGTTTCTTTTTCTTGTTAGAAGTAATTTGTAATTCTCTAGAACAATATATAATAATCTAGTAATATGAAAAGTCTCTAGAAATAACTAGGACTAGTAATATGACAAAAATAAGATATTTCTAGAAGGCAGGGAATATTATCTGATTACTCTAGAATGTTTCATATAAAATATCTATGTTTTAGAGAGTTCTATATGTGCCAATAAATAGGCAATGGGTGTAAGCATTGTAAACAAGCTTTGAAGCAATTCAAACAAAGTTTCTTCAAGCTAGGCTCTTCCCTTCTAACCTCTCATTTTCCTTCTACTTCCTCCTCAAAACTAAAATTAATATCCATCTAGTTTCCGCAACCCCAACAAATTTGGTATCAGAGCCATTCTATTCCACTTCAAAATCAATCTTGAAAGCCTTTAGCCTTTCACTACCATTCTAAATGGCAGCCTCATCACAAATTGCCCCGTCTCTTTTCAACGACTCCCAAAACTTAGTCCCCATTTTCGATGGCGAAAACTATGACTTTTGGAGCCTCCAAATGAAGACTCTCTTCATCTCTCAAGAGCTTTGGGAGCTTGTCGAAGAAGGCTATTAGGGTCCAGATGACTCAGCAATGTTAGCATCATGGACACCCGCAAAACAAAAGGAGTATAAGGAGAACAAGAAAAAGGATGCGAAGGCGCTCCTCTTTATCCAACGAGGGGTAAGCAAAGCAATCTTTCCCCGAATAATGTCTGCGTCAAAATCAAAGGATGCATGGGACATACTCAAACAAGAATTCAATGGTTCTGAAAAGGTAATCTCTATCAAACTACAATCTTTATGGAGAGATTTTGACAACATAAAGATGAAAGATAATGAATCTGTGAAAGAATTTTCTGATAGAGTTATCTTAATTATTAATCAAATTAGAAGCTATGGGGACAAAATAAAGGATAAGAAGATTGTTGAGAAGATATTAAGAAGTCTTCCCCCGACATGGGATCATATTGCTACTGCCATAGAAGAATCTAAAGATTTATCAAAACTAAATTTTTATGAACTAATGGCTTCTTTGGAGTCACACGAGCTTAGAAGAATCAGATCTTCAAGCCAAGAGGTGGAGCAAGCATTCCAGTCAAAATTGACATTTTCAAGGAAAGGAGGAGATGGAACTAAAGAAAATAAAGAAAGAAGATTTTTTTCAGAAGTCACAAGATGGAAGAGGCAACTACCATGAAAAAACGTTTAGGAGACAAGGAAGAATGAATGAGAGAGACAAAGATTTCTCTAAAGGTAAGTCTACCTCCTACTGTAAAATCTGTAGTAAGTCTGGACATAACACATATAACTGCAAATTCAAATGCACAAACTGTAGAAATGCTGATCACTCCCAAAAGGATTGCTGGTATCAGAAAAATAATGAAGCCCACTACACAGAAATAGAAACCGATCACCTATTTTTTTCATGTTTTAATGCACAATCAGAAGAAAAAGATACTTGGTATTTGGATAGTGGATGCAGCAATCATATGATAGGAAATATGAGCAGCTTCGTAGAGCTGAAGGATGGAGCAAGCTCTCAAATAAACCTTGGAGACGGAAAATTAAAAAATATTGAAGGAAAGGGAGTGATAGCAGTCCAGACTAGGGGAGGTAAGACTAAATGCATTTCATATATTCTTTATGTTCCGTGGCTAACTCAAAATTTACTTAGTGTGGGACAATTAATCCAAAAGGACATTGATCAATTTCTTTAAGAATGAGTGTGTGGTAATAAATGATAAGAAGAAGCAAATAGTGGCCAAGATAAAAATGGCTCCTAATAAAGTTTTTCCTCTAAAAATGTCTATAGAGAATATTGCATTCAAATCTGAAAAAATAATGATTCTCTATTATGGCATCAAAGATATGGCCACTTAAATTTTAAGAGTCTAATTTTTTGAAAATGAAGAATATGGTGATAGCACTCCACACATAAATAAAGAAGAAAAAGTTTGTAAAGGATACATTTATGGAAAAATGCATCAATTACCATTTACTAAAACATCTTGGAGATCAAAAGCCTCGTTAAAATTGGTGCATGCTGATGTTTGTGGCCCAACACAAACCCCATCATTAAATGGAAGAAGATATTTCTTATTATTTATTGATGATTATAGTAGAATGATGTGAGTATATTTCTTAAAAGCAAAATCAGAAGTATTTTCCAAGTTTATTGAGTTTAAGGCTCTTGTAG
Organism: Asparagus setaceus; assembly: GCA_012295165.1. NCBI lineage: Eukaryota > Viridiplantae > Streptophyta > Magnoliopsida > Asparagales > Asparagaceae > Asparagus > Asparagus setaceus. The sequence continues at coordinate 18,724,872 of CM022709.1, read as the reverse complement.
AAAAGCAAAATGGCCACAAATTGAAAGTTCTTAGAACTGATCGTGGAGGAGAGTTCACCTCCAATGAATTTTAAAAATTTTGCAAAAATCATGGAATTAAGAAGGAGATAACAATAATGTACACTTCATAATAAAATGGAGTAGCAAAAAGAAGAAATAGATCAATTGTGGAGATGGCGAGGAGTATCTTAAAAGGTAAAAATCTCCCAAACAAACTATGGGCTGAGGCGGTATATACAGCAGTCTATATCTTAAATAGATCACTAACAAAAGCTGTGCCAAACAAGATGCCACGTGAAACTTAGTATAGGCTAAAGGCGAAAGTGGATTTCTTTAAGGTGTTCGGTTGTATCGCCTATGCACACAAACCAACACAGTTAAGAAAGGAAAAGTTTGATGAAAAAGGAGAAAAACTCATCTTTATTGGCTACAGCGAAGATTCCAAAGCCTATAGACTATTCAATCCTGATACTAACAAATTGGTGGTCTCTAAAGATGTTATCTTTGATGAAGCAGGAACATGGAACGGTGAACCACATCAAATCTTAGCACCAAGCATCATTGAAGAAGAAAGGAGGGGAGCCGCGTCACATCACGATTCTCCTAGTCCAAGATCTCCAGATGCATCAACTTCAGACACAGATTCACCACTAAGAAAGGTGCGTTCACTTCAAGATATTTATGACATATGTGATGTAGCATTCTTCTCCTGTGAACCATAGAAATTTGAAGAAGCTGTTCAAGATGAAGACTGGAGAAAAGCAATGGATGAAGAAATATACATGATCGAGAAGAACAAGACGTGGGAGCTGGTTAATCTTCCAGAAGGAAAGGAGGTCATTGGCCTTAAGTGGATATATAAAACCAAGTAGAATGAAGATGGTTCTATTCAAAAGCTCAAGGCTCGATTGGTCGTGAAGGGTGGTCATGAAGGGTTACTCTCAACAACCGGGAGTCGACTTCAACGAGACATTTGCCCCAGTTGCTCGTATGGAGACCATAAGGACGGTATTGGCACTAGTAGCTCAGCTCAAACTCAAAGTGTTTTAGCTAGATGTCAAGTCAGCATTCCTAAATGGAGAACTTAAAGAGGAAGTCTATGTCAAGAAACCACAAGGCTACATAGTCAAAGGAGAAGAAAACAAAGTCTATCGGCTGCACAAAGCGCTATACGGATTGAAGCAAGCACCGCGGACTTGGAATAGTAAAATTGACAAATACTTCCACGAGCATGGATTTCAAAGGAGCCCAAGTGAACCATCTCTATTTATGAAGAAAAAATGTGCGGACTTCCTTATCATTTGCCTATATGTTGATGATTTGATTTATTGTGGCACTAACACCATGATGATTGAAGAATTTAAAAAGAAGATGAAAGAAGATTTTGAGATGACAGATTTAGGATTAATGAGATATTTTCTGGGAATACAAGTAAAGCAAACTGAAGGAGAAATATTCATAAATTAAGAAACAAGAAAAGTACTGTGAAGATCTTCTGAAGAGGTTCAACATGAAAAATTGCAATCCAGTAGCTACACCAGCATTGCTGAATGAAAAGTTATTAATAAATGATGGAGCGCCCAAGGTAGAAGGCTCAAGCTATAGAAGCCTAGTTGGATCGCTGATCTATCTCACAAATACAAGGCCGGACATATTATATGATGTAAGCGTTGTGTCTAGATTCATGAGCAATCCAAGTAAGCTACACTATGGAGAAGCGAAGCGGATTCTTCAATATCTTTAAGGTACAAAGAGTATGGGAATAAAATACACAAGAGAAGAAGACAATACATTAGCAGGCTACACTGACAGTGACTGGGCTGGTTGTATTGTTGAGCGCAAAAGCACTTCAGGGTATGTCTTCACATTGGGATCTAAGGTAGTATCTTGGACCTCAAAGAAATAACAAATCATGGCTCTCTTATCTATAGAAGCAGAGTATATCTCAGCTACAAGTGGCGCATGCGAAGCAGTATGGCTTCGAAGGATTTTATCTGATTTGCAATATGGCCAAGAGTCACCGACTACTCTCTACTGTGATAGCAAGTCTGCGATAGCCATGACAAAGAATCCAGTCTTTCATGCCAAAACCAAACATATTGAGCTTCGTCATCATTTCATCAAAAAGCTCGTTGAAGACAAAGAGGTCGAGCAAGAGTTCATCTCAACAAATGAGCAGCTAGCAGACATCTTCACAAAAGCATTACCCTCCAAAAAGTTTATACTATTCAGAAATGAGTTAGGAATTACAAATTAAGGAGAGGTGTTAGAAGTAATTTGTAATTCTCTAGAACAATCTATAATAATCTTGTAATATGGAAAGTCTCTAGAAATAACTAGGACTAGTAATATGACAAAAATAAGATATATCTAGAAGATAGGAATATTATACAGTACTCTAGAATGTTTCATGTAAAATATCTATGCTCTAGAGAGTTCTATATGTGCCTATAAATAGGCAATGGGTGTAAGCATTGTAAACAAGCTTTGAAGCAATTCAAACAAAGTTTTTTCAAGCTAGCCTCTTCCCTTCTATCTTCTCATTTTCCTTCTGCTTCCTCCATTCTCAAAACTAAAATCAATATCCATCTAGCTTCCGCAATCCCAACATTTCTTGCTGTGTAAATAAACGTATGCAAAATTAACAGGGTGTTTTTAGTGTTCATAATTAATGGGTTTTCCCCCTCATATATTAGCTATCCCTGTGGAGCACTCACTGCAATTGCAACAATTTTTTAGTTCTTTCTCCTCTCAATCTATTCTCTATAGTTTTCAATTTCAGGATTAATGCTACAACACGTACTATACAAATACGGAAGATGGAAGTTAAAAAATATTTTTTGATTATAGCGGCAATCGATTGTTATGTCGACATGCTGGAATTCCATTTCTTCTTAGAAATATCCATCTGCTATAGTTAATCTTTTTCTTTTCAAATGATCGCTATACTGCATGTGCCTTTCAAAAATTTCAAGAAGTGACCTTTGCCTACCAAACCTAGATACATCCGTGGACCAAAGCCAGCCCCATAATTATATGTAGAAAAAATAAAAAGAAAAGAAAGAAAAAAGCAAAGCAAATAACGTAAAACTGACTTCCTTAATTTTATGAGTTGTTTCTTTTTCTTGCTGTGTAAATAAACGTATGCAAAATTAACAGGGTGTTTTTTTAGTGCTCATAATTAATGGGTTTTCCCCCTCATATATTAGCTATTCCTGTGGAGCACTCACTGTAACGGCAATAATTTTTCGGTTCTTTCTCCTCTCAATATATTCTCTATAGTTTTCGGTTTCAGCATTAATGCTACAACACGTACTATACAATTACGGAAGATAGAAGTAGAAAAATATTTTTTGATTATAGCGGCAATAGATTGTGATGTCGACATGTTGGAATTCCATTTCTTCTTAGAAATATCCATCTGCTATAGTTAATCTTTTTCTTTTCAAATGATCGTTGTGCTGCATGTGCCTTTCAAAAATTTCAAGAAGTGATCTTTGCCTACCAAACCCAGATACATCCATGGACCAAAGCCAGCCATACATCCGTGGACCAAAGCCAGCCCCTTAATTATATGTAGAAAAATAAAAATAAAAGAAAGAAAAAAGCAAAGCAAATAACATGTTTTTCTGCCAAACACAAGCAGTATTTTCAGAGAGAAAGGAAAAACAACAACAACAACAACAACAAAAGAACTAGATCATATATCGATCTTACATTTATCCTTGCAACTTTCAAATTCATGAACTCTAGATGACTTTGTATTTCAATACCCTATCTTTTTTCTTGACATTTAAATACCCTATAGTTTACATGACCTTGCAACTTGTATACCTTATATATCTTTTTATAAATTTAAATTCTCTGTTGTTTTGCAAAGTAGTGAAGTGCTATTTTAAAAACAATAGGGTATTTAAATGTCAGAAAAAGTTAGTGTATATAAATGCAAATTAGTGATGTAAACTATGGGGTACTTAAATGTTATGAAAAAAGATAGGGTAAGTGTCAATATATGTAAATTTTACGGTATTTAAGTGCTATTTAGCACGAAGAAATAGATAGTATCTAGCTCTTCATTATGCTGAATGTTTAGTTTCATAAGTGCAAGGCTTGTTACAGAATCAAAGCTACATGCCTCGTTACTTCACCCGTAAGTTTGGATTGGCTGCATTTGACAATTCTTGAGGACATTTGATTAGAACCCATGAGCTTAGTGCTAGAAATTGATAAAAAAAATTCAACCTTTATATTTAGGATTTAGGCGAAATCTATAGCAAATAACAAAGAAACTCAAAAGAAACTAGCACGTTATAAAAAAAAAGCAAGATCAAAGAAGAGATCTACGTGATTCAACAATTTGTCTACATTCACGAAAGAAGGGGAGAGGAGTTTTTTTACTTTATCAAGATGAAGAATACAATATCTCTCAAACCCTAGCTTGAAGATCTTCACAAGAATTGATCTTTCTTCTTCTCTCTACCTTAGACTCTTTCTCAAGCATAAACTTCATGAGATTAAACCCTAGATCCTAGAAATCACCCCTTAAATAGGGTAGGAGTTGTGGGGCCAGCAAAAGCTAGGAAATCGGGTCCAAATAGGACTCAAACAGTAGAAAATACCCAAAAATAATCTGACTATGAAGTCAAACCAGTGGGTGGTCTGACTAGGCAGGAAAATCGTCCAAATATTATGTCGGTATACCGAATGGTATAACCGGCTATGCTGACCAACTGATGATACTAGCATACTGCTGCTATTGCTTTTTTTTTGCTGCCCTTGTTGCTTTTCTTTTGCTGCCATTGTTGCTTTTATTTTTGTTGCTTGATGCTTAAGCCTTGACACTGATGGCTGTCTTTTTGTGATGAATTAGAGCTAACTCAACACTTAGTTTTTAAGTAGAGATCCTCTACATTTAAACTTTTTAAGTAGAGATCCTCTGCATCCTTGATTGTAGAAAATCTTCATAATTAATCAATCAAATCTTTATACTTAGTGGACCTAATAATCACATTTTATTATATTTTTATACCCTTATTATCTATCTTATTTAAATAAATATGTCAAACAATAACATGCTTTATCTTAATTTACGTGTTAATGAAGAGTTAATGAATAAAAGCTCTAAAGAATCAAATTCCTGGTTTTACCATTTATTGAAGTCCAAATATAAAGACAAAAAAGGCCCAAGAGAGCTCAATGATCTATGAAGAAATCGGGTTAATAAATTAATAAAAATAAAAATCTGTTGCAAACTAGTTGGTCGGCCAACCAATTGGCCAATCGGTCGGCCAACCGATTAGTGAATCGATTGGTCAACTGATTGATTCACAACAGAAAAAGTTTATGGCTAATATTTAATCCTTGCACTCCAAATAGGGGTAGATTGTGAGGGGTTTGAGTGTGAGTTTTTTATAAGAACTCCATTTGAACAGAGGGTTACACTTAATTGAAAAACCTTCTAAAATTGTGGATTTGTTTGCAATTAATAAAAGAATTATTGACCTCTTCATATTTTTCTTTTCTTCTCTTTATTTGTTGATGAAAATGAAGATGAAGATGAAAATAAGATATTTGCCTTCAAGGGCTAGAACCCTCTTGCAATATAAGTTTTCTATTTTTTTTCTTGTTTTAGATATTCATGTTTTAGTATTTTCTTTTCTTTTCTTTTAGTAGCTTAGATTTATTTTGATGTCTTGTAGAGTAGATTTACTTTCATGTCTTTATTTTTATGTTATTTTCTTACATTTTATTTTGTAGTATAGATTTATTTTCTTGCATAGTTCAGATTTTCTTTTTATGTTCTTTTATTTTTGTAATTTAGATTTATTTTTATGTTCATAGTTTAGATCTTTATTTCTTTGTTCTTATTTTTCTTTTTATAATTTATTTTTATTTTTCTTTCTTTCATACTAACTAGTTTATATTTTATTTTATTTTTAATAATGTGGAACTAAAATCTTATAGGAATTATAGAGTTGTATGAAACTAGTTTGATTTCTTTTATAATTTGTGAATTGCTCTTTTGTGCTTAAAATGATCATGTTTAGGATAATTAGCTAAAGAACTAATTGGTAGAGGAAGAATTTAATAATTTATGCTTATCTTGAGTGATTTGATAGGTTATGATTATGAATTCTAGAATTAATATCTAGTTATTATTCTTTTCATGAATGTTAATTTTGCTTGGATGATAATTTGATAGGTTATAATTTCCTTAAATGGTTTGGTAGTCTATGCTTAATAAATCTAAAGTAAAATGTGATAAGAAGAGAATAATTCATATTTTTAAGTGAAATTGACTAGTGGATTCAATTCTAGATTCCTGATTTCTCTAATTGAATCCCTTATCTTTTACTTTATTGATTTTCCTCTTTATTCTTGATTTTCCTTTATTTACTTCTTATTTTCCTCTTTTTTCTCCCTTCTTAATCTAGTTTTATTTTATTTGCATATAATCACACCAACTCTCTTTATCTCTCCACAACTGTCACTCTTAATTGTCCACACAACACACAACTTAGAAAACCAATTTTGATTATCCTTATTTGCATATAATTCATATTTTTCTTTTCTTTCTTTTTCATAAAAATTATCACTTTCCAACTTAATAAAGTTAATTAATAACTGATCTATTTGATAAATTTTAAAAATTTCCTAATCCTTAGTTAGTTTTATACTTAAGTTAACCTTTTATGATTACTCTAAATAAATTTCTTAAGAAAAGAATTTCAAAATAGTATACTTCACTATAGTCCAACTTAGACTTTAAATTAAGATAATAAAATTTTTGCATGTTTAGCTTAGAGTGGAAAATAAATTTCTCAAGTTCCCTTCATTTAAATATTTTTCAAAAATATATAAATACATATACTCATACATATAACTCATATATATATATATATATATATATATATATATATATATATATATATATATATATATATATATATATATATATATATATATATATATATATATATATAATAGTGTTGAACTCCAAGGTAATTTTATCTTATTAAGCCTAAGTTGACTGAGTAATTAAGCCCAAAGAGTATCTACATACTAAATGATCTAAGCAATTAGGTTAGGATCCATTGGCTCAAAACTTCTTAAATGGTCATTTAGAAAGTCCAATAAAGTAGAACAAAATCACCAAGAAATAAGGGGTATATATATATATATATATATATATATATATATATATATATATATATATATATATATATATATATATATATATATATATATATATATATATATATATATATATATATATATATATATATATATATATATATATATATATATATATATATATATATATATATATATATATATATATATATATATATATATATATATATATATATAATTTAAAAAGATAAGATTAAGAAAGGTAAGAAGATACGTTAGTTTTGATTTGAGATATTTAAGGAGGAAACTAAGATATGTCATGATGATTACATGTAAACTTTGTCTAAAATATATTATTAAAAAATACAATTACAGTTCTGAGAATGCATATTATAACTACGAGAATCACGTAATCATTGTTACGGAATCACCTAGTATAAAAAGCGAATCTCCTTTATCAACTTACATAATCATATTGAAACTTACGAGAATCATGTATTTATTGTTACGAGAATCTCTAAGTTTACAAAGCGAATCTTCTTTATCAACTTACAAAATAACATATTGTTACGAATCCCTAGATTTTATCGTATATTACATTCTATCGTTGATAAAGGAGATTTTATTTTTATACTAGGTGAATCTATAACAATGATTACGTGATTCTGTAAGTTGATAAAGGAGATTTTGTTTTGTAAACTTAGAGATTCGTAACATACTAGGTAATTCGTAACAATGATTACGTGATTCGTAAGTTTTAATATGCGATTCGTAAGTTGATAAAGGAGATTCTATTTTTATGCTAGGTGATTCTATAACAATGATTACATTGATTCGTAAGTTTTAATATGCGATTCGTAAGTTGATAAAGGAGATTTTGTTTTGTAAACTTAGAGATTCGTAATAATAAATACATGATTGTAAGTTTTAATATGCGATTCGTAAGTTGATAAAGGAGATTTTATTTTTATACTAGGTGAATCTATAACAATGATTACGTGATTCGTAAGTTTTAATATGCGATTCTATACGTTGATAAAGGAGATTTTGTTTTGAAAGCTAGGAGATTCTGTAACAATAATTAGATGATTCGTAAATTATAAATACGTAATCAAGAACACACAAAAACGAAAGCAAAAAAAAAGAGGGGAAGGGAGGCAGCCTCTGGACAAAAAAAGGGAAAGAGCGGAGAAAATGAAAGAAGAGCGCGGAGGTTTGACTCCTCTGATATGCTGGCCTAAATTGAAACGTAATCAAGAAGATTGCGGTTAAATAGGCAAGAAAAACTACATATATTTATAAGTGATTGTAAATAATATGACAAGCGTGCCCTTTAGTTAACTTTTAAATTTAATAGAGTTTAATCACAACCACATATTGGTTTAAGATCTAATGGTAGAGATTGGGTTCTTAGTTCTCATATTTGTAAGGAGTTCTCATTTGATCCGCCTCTATATATATATATATATATATATATATATATATATATATATATATATATATATATATATATATATATATATATATATATATATATATATATATATATATATATATATATATATATATATATATATATATATATATATATAATAGTGTTGCTCCAAGGTAATTTTATCTTATTAAGCCTAAGTTGACTGAGTAATTAAGCCCAAAGAGTATCTACATACTAAATGATCTAAGCATAATTAGGTTAGGATCCATTGGCTCAAAACTTAAATGGTCATTTAGAAAGTCCAATAAAGTAGAACAAAATCACCAATATATATATATATATATATATATATATATATATATATATATATATATATATATATATATATATATATATATATATATATATATATATATATATATATATATATATATATATATATATATATATATATATATATATATATATATATATATATATATATATATATATATATATATATATATATATATATAATTTAAAAAGATAAGATTAAGAAAGGTAAGAAGATCGTTAGTTTTGATTTGAGATATTTAAGGAGGAAACTAAGATATGTCATGATTCTGCCCATAAACTTTGTCTAAAATATATTATTAAAAAATACAATTACAGTTCTGAGAATGCATATTATAACTACGAGAATCACGTAATCATTGTTACGGAATCACCTAGTATAAAAAGCAGAATCTCCTTTATCAACTTACATAATCATATTGAAACTTACGAATCATGTATTTATTGTTACGAGAATCTCTAAGTTTACAAAGCGAATCTTCTTTATCAACTTACAAAATAACATATTGTTACGTAATCCCTAGATTTTATCGTATATTACATTCTATCGTTGATAAAGGAGATTCGTTTTGAAAACTAGGAGATTCGTAACAATGATTACGGGATTCGTAAGATGATAGAGTATATTCTCGCTTTGTAAACTTAGAGATTCGTAACATACTAGGTAATTCGTAACAATGATTACGTGATTACGTAGTTATAATATGCGATTCGTAAGTTGATAAAGGAGATTCTATTTTTATGCTAGGTGATTCTATAACAATGATTACGTGATTCTCGTAAGTTTTAATATGCGATTACGTGAGTTGATAAAGGAGATTTTGTTTTGTAAACTTAGAGATTCGTAATAATAAATACATGATTCGTAAGTTTTAATATGCGATTCGTAAGTTGATAAAGGAGATTTTATTTTTATACTAGGTGAATCTATAACAATGATTACGTGATTACGTAAGTTATAATATGCGATTCTATCGTTGATAAAGGAGATTCGTTTTGAAAACTAGGAGATTCGTAACAATAATTAGATGATTCTGTAAATTATAAATACAGAATCAGCAACACACAAAAAAAACGAGAAAGCAAAAAAAAAAAAAAGAGGGGAAGGGAGAGCCGCCTACAGACAAAAAAAGGGAAAGAGCGGAGAAAATGAAAAGAAGAGGAGCACGGAGGGTTTGACTCCGATGCAATCGCCTTTGGCCTAAATTGAAACGTAATCAAGAAGATTGCGGTTAAATAGGCAAGAAAAACTACATATATTTATAAGTGATTCTGTAAATAATATGACAAGCGTGCCCTTTAGTTAACTTTTAAATTTAATAGAGTTTAATCACAACCACATATTGGTTTAAGATCTAATGGTAGAGATTGGGTTCTTAGTTCTCATATTTGTAAGGAGTTCTCATTTGATCCGCCTCTATATATATATATATATATATATATATATATATATATATATATATATATATATATATATATATATATATATATATATATATATATCTTCTTGAAAAGTATTTTGATCAAGAAACTTGAAATATTATTTGAAACAAATTTTTAGCATGTTCTTTTCAAAATTTTATTTAAAATTCTAAGTTAGATTTGATTTTGTATAATTATAATGAAAAGATTTTCTAAGAGATTTACTTTGAAGTTATACATAAAAATGTCTCCTTAAATAAAAAAGCTATAATTGGATTGTTTAAAGGCCAAGTGAATTAATTATTTACTAACTTCTTTAATTTTGCAAGTTGATCAAATTTTGTGGGTATAATCACTGCAAATCCTCATGAGACTATAACTCATCCTCTAGGATAATCTAGGGGTTTAAAGGCTTGTTGTATACACTAAATTCAACCGCGATTTAGAAAGTGAGTTAGGATTTTTCTTTTCATTTTTTTTCTTTGCTAGAGGACTAGTAAAATTTTAGGTGTGGGGGTATTTGATAATCACATTTTTATTAATTTTTATACACTCATTATCTATCTTATTTAAATAAATATATCACTAATAATATTTTTTATCTTAATTTATAGGTTAATGAAGAATTAATGAATAAAAGCCCAAAAGAACTAAATTTCCTAATTTTCTACCTTCTATTGAAGCCCAAATATGAAGACGAAAGAAGGCCCAAGAAAGCTCAATGATCTATGAAGAAATCGGGTTAAGAAATCGATAAAAATAAAAATCATGCAAACTAATCACCTACCAACCGATTGGTTCATATGAGAAATAGTTCTGGTTGAGATTTAATCCCTATTCTCCAAGTAAAATCCAAGGATTCTCATTCATTATTGTAGGTCGTAAATAAGGGTAGATTATGAGAGGCTTGAGAGTAAAATTTTTGTAAAACTCCATTTAGAGAAGAGGGTTACTCTTAATTGAGAACACCTTTCAAAATTATAAACTTTATTTATAATTAATAAAAAATTTGCCTCTTCAAAAAATAATATAATAAAATAATAAAATAAAAATTATAAAATAATAAAATAAAAAGAGAATAAAAATAAAAAATAAAAAAAAGGTGCTTTAGTTTACAATTTTGAAGTAAATGATATTAATTATTATCTAAATAATATAAAAATACTTTTAATTATAGGACTTACTAAGATAAATCGATGGTAATAGCCCACATAAGTAGTTATAGCCATTCTCTACAATAAAGATTGTAGAGAAGCCAAACCCATGTTATGTCAACTTGGTCTCTGATTTTCTATCCAAAATGTATAGTGCGAATTGCATGTCATCCAGCTAACCGTTGTACTTTATATGTTTTATTTACTTTGTATGACATTTGAATAAAGTCATGTCCGCTATCGACCATATCGGGGTCAACAATTTGCCTCTAGAGGTTGAAACATCTGATATACCAATATCGGATGATGACCTCTCCTTCATTGTCAGCACCCGTGGAGGAGTCACTCTCCGGGCGATCTAGAGTCTTCTCTCTTTCACCTCAGTCTGCACCATCAACTTTACGAGTGACTACTCCAGTTCTTTTGGCTTCAGACTATTTGCGGAGATATTGGTCTTTCAGATAGTATACAATTTTTTGCCAGAGCTGCCGATATGCACGCCCTCTATGCTCCTATGCGTGTACATTATCCTCTACTACTTTGGGTACTGACGGTTGGAGATCTTATCATGTTTCATCTCGTCTCATGGGCTAGTTTTCTGACCGATGGTTTTATACAAATGTTGAGCAGCTACGACCCTAGTGACATCTTTCTTTTTTCTTCCCACTTTTTTTTTCAGAACTTCAGGTTCTTAGTTTATAGGTCACTTTAGTTCTAGTCTTGTTGTGGCTCGTTAATGGGGAGTATTTTTAGTTGATGAATTGTACCAGTGCTGCTTTTAGATTACTTGAAGATGTCTAAACTCTTTTCTTGATTGTGATATCTCATACTGTAGTATTTCTTAATTATGATTTCTAATCTGTTTCTATATTCTCTACTTTTGAACAACCTATAACATAGCAGTTCCTCTACACTGTAGTGCTGTAGATAAGAAATACTCATGAGCTACCCACACATCAAAATATCTAAATGGCTTCATACCATTGTAATTAGCTTTCAAGATAATAATAACTCCAAATGAATATTTAAAAGGTATTGCTGATTGAAAACCTGACTAACGATTGATCATTAATGAAAACTGTATCTTATTGTAGACCATACTTTACTCCCTTGATCTTATTTATTAGTCGATGATATAGCAATACCCTATGCTTTTGTATGATTGAACTAGAAATATCCGAATATTCAACTAAACCTTTTACTACAGCTTTGTCACAGGATGAGATGAGAGCTTTTCATTATACGAAATGACATTGTTAAAATCACCTGTACGGATCCTACCCAATAAGCTTATTTAGCATAAAACTCATTTATCTCTCTCTTAAGGCCCAAAATATTATGTAAAACTAAAATTCACATTTGAAACTCAAAAGTCTAACTTAGCAAAATATAAAACAAAATTTTCATTTCCATTTGAAGAAAAGGTGTATGACACGTATCAAAATTATAGGACTCGATGAAATCTAATAGCTCAAGTTTATTCAAATGAATCTATAATCAAAATTTATTCAAATAAGATTAGGATCCTTATAGAGAAGGATAGAGAAAAATTAATTTATTTTTATTTATTTTATTTTATTTTATTTTTATGTCACACTATATGAGAAGCCTAAAGTTATGATTATAATTTTTTTTTGAAGTAAAAATAGGGCAACATGCCTTATTAAAAAGATATATTATATATAGATCTTGGTATATACATAACTACACCAAAAGAAGGATGATGGACAGTTAGAGTGGAAAGAAGGAGAGGACCATAGCCGTCACCCCTTCCAGCAAACTAAAGGCCAAAATCCAAACAAAAGGGTAGAAAAATGCATATAAAAGAGAAGTACATATCAAAGAGCCGAAACATCAACTTAACAAAAGAAGAAGAAAAAAACACACCCAATTGTGCGAAACAAAGAAAGTATCAGAATATACATCAGAAAACCAAGCATCCTGTTGTTAATCAACCATTTTATTCACTGCTACTCAAAAGTTCTTCTATCCTCTTTTCTTAAAATTTATTTTCAGCTTGGTAACCTTCTTGTGACGAGTACAACCTGTCCAGAATAACAAGAAATAAGCTACATTAGCAGCCAACTTAGAAGGAGCTCGTAACTCATCATTAAAAACCTTATTGTTCCTTTCTCTCCATATACACCCGCACAAAGTAGAGAAGAGGATGGTCCAAAGCAAATGACATTGCTTATCCACGTTAAACTGATCTTTAGGGGTCATCATCTGGAACAGATAATGTCGAAAAGATTGAAGATCCAACTTAGGCCAGCTTTAGTAATATCGGGAGTTGGGTCAGGGAACACATACTCAGCTGCTGCTCTGCACTGAGATGATTTGGTGATGGTGGTGATTGTTCAAGCGTGAGAGAGTTAAGGGGTTTTCTTGAAGAAAAGGAAGAGAAAGAGGGGAGGTGTTGGGAGAAAGAAAAGGTACAAAGAATGGACATAAATAGGTATATGAAGCTTTTTCCTAGAACAACAAGAACCCTTAACGAAGATAGTAAAGCACACGAGAGAACAGGGAGTGCATGCATATACTTCTTGTAGTTTTTCGGGTTATTTCGATAAAGGTACAAAGAATGGACATAAATGGGCATATGAAGCTTTTTCCTAGAACAGCAAGAACCCTTAACGAGGATAATAAAGCACACATGAGAGAACAGGGAGTGCATGCATATGCTTCTTGCAGTTTTTCTGGTTATTTCGATATTAGCCACCCTTCATCTTCGAAATTGATCTCAGATCTTCAATATTTCAAAATTACCCCCCCAAATCTTTGACATTGATATCAGGCCCAACAAATCCTATTAGTATGTTGACATAAAGCCCTTTTATAGTTTGCCTCAAATACGTGAATTATGCACTAAACCGAAACAGATATTTTAGCTCGGTTGAATTTGGCATGAGAGTATACTCCACTTGGGTTGATGACAACGTGGCTTTGTCATTATTTGGTCAAGAGTTAAAAGGATATGAAAGAGTTCTAATTGGTTATGCATACATAATATGAGGATAAGGATAAACGTTTTTTTGAATTCTAATGCAACTAAGAATCCTAGCTTTTATGAAACTCCTTGCGAACAACATCTAGCAAGATTAAGCCTTTATAACATGCATAAGCCCTATGATCATTGTTCGCGGGAAAAGTCGTTTCGATCTTCATTGCTGAACTCATTACAACTTTATGCTTTTACAAATGAATTCAAAAAAATTTCGTCTTTTTATAAGACTCGATTATAATGAAAATCAAAATAAAAATTATAACTTTTTCCTTTAAACAAGCGGGATCCGTTTATCAGTTCACGCTGCGTGGATCTTTGCTGTCTTGGGGTTTATCCGTGGACCGCCGCGTGATATGATTCGGTGAAAAATCTAGATCTACACGATCAAGGGGATTAATTCACGAAGGAAATAATCGCCGAAGTGAGTGAAATCGACCAAGCGAGATCACCACTCTTCTCGGGATCAAAACAAAGTTTGATCTGGAGGAATCACGTGTAGATCGGATCTAAGATCTCTCGAACTCCTTCGCTTTGTGCCGACGGGTTCGTCAAAATCTCAAATCTCGTGCAAAAGTTCAGATCTTGACTCCAAAAGTCCCTCCTTTTTTTTATCACAAGTTCAGATCTCGATCCGGCAGAGCTTCAGCTTCTTTTCAAAAATCCGGATGTGAAAATGAGACCCCCCTCCTCTATTTATAGGCTCAAAGCGGGTAAAACGGGTCGGGTTCAAAAATTAGGGGGGGTGGCCGGTTTGACCGGAAGCCATCTCGTGGCTCCACCGAAGCCACCCCCTGGTGGTCGTTTTGGCCGAGCCATCCTCGTGGTTTCGACATGGCGTAGCCGTCGTGGCTCGGCTACCGACCTAAGGGTGCTTCCGGATTTTTCCGCCGCTGAAGTCCGATCCGTTCGATCGTCGATATTCTCTAATCGGAAGCTTCAGAATTGGGTTTATCCCATCGCCCACATGCGATTCATCGCTTCGCTGACTTACACGTCTCGCCGACTCGCTTCATGCTTATCGTCGACTCGCTTCATGCATTTGCATTGCGGTCACTGGTTATTACGTCGTCGATGGCTCGTCAATCGTCAACTCATTGTTACGAGTCATGTTCGGTGACTTATAGGCAATTTTCAACGCCTACAGATACCCCCTCCAAAGTGTTTCAGTCTCGTTTTTTTATAGAAGAGTCTGAAATACTTTGGATATGATAGGCCCAAACCTTCAATCGGTATAACTGGACCTGAACACAGTTTCAATTCTTGAATTGAAGCTCTTGATTTCTTCAATTCTTTCAGATCATCCGGTGCTTTGTCGAACGTCTAAAAGTGTCACGGTGCTGCCTTTATTGTCTAACCGCTGTCAAAATCTTGAACCGAAGCTGGTAACTGAATTTTTGCTTTAGCTCATGTCAGTGAGTTGTCGTAGAACTGACCATCAAACTTCTTGAGATTTCTCCTTTAGTCGGTGAATTCTCCGTTGCGATGCTTGTCGTAGAACCGACCACGCGGAGGAAATTGGGGTTGTCGAAGTTATCCTTAAGAATATTTTATAAAAATATTCTCGAAACTTCTCAACAAAAATAGGAAACAGTTTAGACTCGTATACCTTATTGGAGTAAATATGAGGCTCGAATAAACCGAACCGGATGAAAAGTGACCCTCAATGGGTGATAACCCCGTTGAATAAATATCCCGGGCCCCTTCGGATGCGTGGGAGGAAGAGAGAACAAGAAGAAATCAATCAACGGGCTGATTCGGGGCTGTTTTGATGCCCGGTTTAGCCCTGGTTTGAATTCTGGTTCAGGGTTTGGTTCGGACCGGTTCGTTTCGGTCTGGTTCAAGGCTGGTTTAAAACCCCCCTCCCCTTCTCTTTTTTCTCTTTTTCGACCGAAACCCGCCCCCCCCCCTCTTAATTGTAGGACTAGCCATTTTTTGACTAATACAACTATAATTTGAGAAATTCATTTTATTGCTTATCCAGCTAAGAATGTCTACGCCGGTCTTTGACTTAAGATTCTGAAATGTCCATCCCTTTATTTTTTTACAGGGCTCACATCTCAACTTCATGATCTGGCGAGAGCGTTGATGTCAGACAACGATCTAGATTGGATTATTATCTGTATGGAAGTCCGCTCGTTCTTTTCACTCATAAACATGATGATCGACAAGCATCTGCACAGTGGGCTTTCCCTCCGCCAGTTCAGGCCGGTTCTTGACCCTAGAATGGTTTTGATAAGGGATGCTGGTGTAGACAGTCAAAAAATCCTCTAGGCGAGGGTCACGAGCACCCTAGTTGTTAAAGCTTCAAGGCGAGGCTCACCGGTAGGCTTAGGCCGACCATATAAACTTCAAAACAAAACTCGATCAAAAGGCGAGGCTCGACCGCAATACGAGGTTCGCGACGAGGAGCCGAGTTCAATCGTAACGCGAGGCTCACACGAAACGGCTCAACAGTCATATGATGAGATTCGCCCACAACACTTAAGTTTGACGAGGCTCGCCACAAGATCAAAGTTTGGCGAGGCTCGCCCACAACATCAAAGTTCTAAGTTCTCCATTCGACGAGGTCCGCCAAGTAGCTTAAACTCTCTTGTCGACGAGGTTCGCCAAGCAACAGCTCTCCTTCGACGAGGTTCGCCACAAAGAATGAACCTCGACATTTATACGGTTCGCCTACAGCAGGAACTCGCTATTCAACCGAGGTTCGCGTACAGCAGTGAACCTCGACATTCAACCGAGGTTCGCGTACAGCTGAACCTCGCCATTCAACCGAGGTTCGCGTACAGTAGTGAACCTCGACATTCAACCGAGGTTCGCGTACAGCAATGAACCTCGACATTTATACGAAGTTCGCCTACAGCAGTGAACCTCGCCATTCAATCGAGGTTCGCCTACAGCAGTGAACCTCGACATTTAACCGAGGTTCGCCTACAGTAGTGAGCCTCGACATTCAACTGAGATTCGTCAACGCAGCGAAGCTTAAAACCCAACCATTTCATACGAGGTTCACCTACGGCAGCGAAACTCGTTATCCAACCAAAATGCATAAATGCATCCAGCCGAGGTTCGCCACGCAGCGAAGCTCGTTATCAAACCGGTGCACTCGAGTAGCGAACCTTGTTCAGCCTAAATGAAGAGCGGCTCGTCATTTAACGGCTCGGCTCGCCATAACAAAGAAAGCCAACGACCACGAAGGCCACTAAAGCCACGATAACCACGGTTAAATGGTGGGCATCGCTATACCCACTAACCCACGCTTCCACAATTTTAGCATGATGGTTACATGCTTAAAGCCCAATAAATAGCCGGAGCAGCTATTAGGAGGGGACTTTTGAATTTTGAAAACCCAAGACTTGCGCCAAGGAGAGATTGAGTTCCTCATCAATCATCAACAA
>CM022709.1:18674604-18706895 GCA_012295165.1 Asparagus setaceus | reverse complement strand
TTGCCCCAAGAGAAGACACAACGGTTCGCTGCCCCAAGAGAAGACACAACGGGTTCGCTGCCCCAAGAGAAGACACAACGGGTTCGCCCCAAGAGAAGACACAAGGGTTCGCCTTCCCCAAGAGAAGACACAACGGGTTCTGCTACCCAAGAGAAGACAAAGGGTTCGTTTCGCCCCAAGAGAAGACAAAGTCTATACTGTACCATTCCATCGTAGCCGCTTGTTGTTAAACAACATTTGAATCCTCTCTCGCTGTGGGACTTTATCTCGATCCTTTATTAGAGATAAGTCTACGCCTAACACACGAGTCGTAGTCTATTCCCCGAAGAAGGACAAAGTCTACGTGATTCAATATCGTGAGCCTAAGAGAGTTAACTCTTTAGCATAACGCTACATGTAGAACGGACTTAGATGATCTACATGCTAGCCCGATTCAAACGGTAATCCAGAAAGGCACATCAAACTGCTGATAGTCGGGTTTGCTAAAAATCCCGTATACATCATTAGCCGCAGTGAGGAATTCAAATTTGCCGAGCTCGCTGGAAGGTTCCTCGTGACCGCTTGAGTGGTGATCATGTTGCAAGCTCATATCCAAAGTGTTCCACTCCATTCAACCACATTCTGTCTCCAAAACTTTGGAGGGGTTTTGTAGGTAATAAAAATTGCCTTAATCCCTACACGAACTCGAATGAGCAAAAGAGCTTAAGAGCCCATCTAAGTGGGAGTCGCCCGCCTAAAGGTTAAGTTTACCTGATGATCGATTTTACCAAATAAGACAGAAATGATGATATCTCTTAAACCAAAAGGAACTGGGTAAGATGACCGGGCAATTGGCTCGCTTCGCCGAGAGGGTCGATTTCCATATAACTCGCCTAATCTCGAATGCATGGTTTGAAAGTTACGACCTGCTCTTCAGAAGTGCATCGCAGGCCAAGCAGCCAGGCTCGACATTCAGACGAGGCTCCAAGCCGAGGCTCGACATTCAGCGCAGGCTCGCCAAGCAACAGGCTCGCCAAGGCCGAGGCTCGACATTCAGCGCAGGCTCGCAAGCCGGGCTCGACATTCGGACGCAGGCTCAAGCAGCCGGGCTCGACATCGCATCGAGGCTCGCCAGCGCCGGCTCGACATTCCGACAGGCTCAAGCCGAGGCTCGACATTCGCATCGAGGCTCGCCAGCCAGGCTCGACACAGCGCCAGGCTCTCGACATTCGCATCGCAGGCAGCCGAGGCTCGACATTCGTGCAGACTCGCCAAGCAAAAGGCTCGTCGCATTATTCTATCGGTATGGCTCGACGCTCAACCGAGGTTCGCCAACAGCCAGCGAGCCTCGACATCCAACCAGGTTCGCTTATAGCAGCGAACCTCGACATTCAACCAGGTTCGCTTATAGCAGGAACTCCATTCAACCGAGGTTCTATAGCGTTGAGTCTCGATACCGCCAACACTCAACCGAGATTCGCCAGCCGGAGCCTCGACATCCAACCAGGTTCGCCATAGCAAAGGAACCCCAACACTCAACCGAGGTTCGCCAACAGCAGCCAGCTCGACATCCAACCGAGGTTCGCCTATAGCAAAGTTGAACCCCAACACTCAACCGAGGTTCGCCAACAAAGCCGAAGCCTCGACATCCAACCGAGGTTCGCCATAGCGGAACCCCGACACTCACCGAGGTTCGCCTCGTTAGCGAACTCGACGCTCAAACAAAGCTCGCCTGCGGCATCATTGGTCCGACGAGGCTCGCTGCCGCTACCGCAGCCGGCGCCGCGCTATCAGAAGTACCGACAATCACGCAGCCGGCGCCGCCATCAGAAAACACGGGCCATTGTCAACGCAGCCCGGGCGTTGGACCGCTCGCACGATGGGAAGGGTCATTAACCCCATATGAAAGTGACAATAGGGTCGCCTACACCCTCAAGCCCATATAAATAGTTGAAAGCCCAACAAAGAAAGGGCCGGCTGGCTTTTAGAGAGAGAACTTGGAAAATCAAGCACTTGCTTCAAGAGAGATCAAGCTCCTCTTCAAGAACTCTAGATCATCCGGCAGCTTTGGTCTCGACAATAACGGAAGCAATCTCGACGCGGAGCATCGAGGGAAGCATCCTATCGCCACCAAGAACCCATACAAAAGAGGAGTCAACCATCCCTTCCTCTCAGAATCAAGGAATTTGATTGTAAAACATTCATTCAATCAATAAACATTTTTCGAATTCTACACCAAGCTACCGCCCACGGCGGACTCCGAGGACTGACTTTGACATCAAAGCTGGGCTGCGGATGAACGGTTCGGTCCGCTCCTGCTACAGGACCCGGGCTCCAACCCCAATCACAATTCTCATCCTCTCCTAATCCGTGTTGATCTCATCGACACAAAGGAGAGTACGGGTATTAAGATTCTCCTAAGAAGCCGCTTCCTCGCAGCCTCGGCCTTCAAGCGAGCGAGTCGCACTCCGTGGGGGTAACAGGAGCCTCTTCAACCCCTGTTTAGGGCACGGTCTCAACCCTGGCCTCTTGTCGACCGCTTTTCCTCCCGCAGAGACCCTCATCCACTAATGGTCTCACCACCAACCTGTTGCCGCCCCGTGCCTCAGCCATTAGATCTTCTAACATTTCTCCTCTTCCCCTCAGCCTGAATAGATGACAACATTGTGCTCGCCAACCGCCTCAAAGAATGTCGCTTAGGGCCACCGCATTCTTCTTGGCCACCGCGCTTGACAGTGGACGCTTAGCCTAAGAACATTGACGCACCCTTTCAGCTCTCTCATGTTTGGGCTTGAGCCCTAGCTGCAGAAGCCGCCGCCCTCAGCCCACTACTACCGGTGCCCACAATCAATCTAGTGGCTCTCGCGATCTCCGGGCCGCTGGGGCCACTTAAGAGATGCCGCCACCCGCAAGACCTGAAAGTTATCAATAAGTCCTCCAGCCAGGAGAGCTCCACACTGCCCGACTTGGTCCAGAGCCTTCCTCTCATTAGGCGAAAGGTCACTTGGTGTCAGGGCCTCCCTTACTATCTCGAGCCAATCCCTGTACCTCAACGCCAAGCCATCCCCCGCGGATCCGCATCAACTTTTCTTCCAACTTATTTGACTCAGAAAATTGGTGACGATCTTGAATCGACCCACCATCTGGAAGTGGTAATGGGCCTCCTTCTGAAAGACCTTAACACTGACCAGATGACCTAACATGTTTATAGATGGTTGAACCTGTAGGCGTTGAAAAATACTTACAAGATCCCCAAACCAACTCGCGACAATGGGAGTCGCTAAATGACAACCCATCGAATGATATGGACGCCGAATCGCTAAGACGCCTAACCGACGGCTAACCAACAAATAGCCACAAGCACGCTTAAACCGACTTTAATAGACGACGGATCCTGTGATCATGGAACCCAACAAACCAAGAGTTAGTCCCTAATAAATACGCATCTGAACCTAAGTCCCGAGAAGGCCAAGAGTCGACAAAGGTGGCCTAAACCGAGAGACCGAAAAACCGCAAACGGGCGAAAAATCCAACAACGGCGTACCAATCCTGGGTCGAAAGGCTACCCCTACCAAGTGGTCGAAAGTGGTTTCGTTTCACAATGGTTTAGCCACTCCTACCAATCCCCAAGAGGTGCCTCGGCCAAGTGGGCTTCCAGGCAGCCTCTACCACCAAGGTCGAGTCGCCACCTCTACCAACTGCCGAGGTGCCCTACAGCGGTTTGAGGTGCCTCTACCACTGAAGCCACCCTACCAACTTGACGAGGTGCCTCCTGCCTGGGTGACCAGGGAGGCAAGTTTCTCCACCACGGGCCGAGCCACCCTGGCCAATCCTGGCCAGATGGCTCTGGCCAAGTGGCCGAGCTGCCAGCACCCCCCTTGTATAGCAAATAGGGCCTTGTCAATGGACCTGGGGGCTTCTTCGGGATTTTGGATTTTCTGACTGTGCCTCTGGGACTTCTGACGGGCTGGAGAGAATTTGAGAATTTGGCTTTGGACTTGAGCGTGGATTTTCGAGGATTTTCTAAAGAGTTCTCACGGGATCCACGAGCCGCCGACGCGACCGCTCCGAAAGCACCGAAGCACAAGTCCATCGACGCCCGATCTACAAGCGAAGGTAATCAATTCGGTCGAACTACGATACCCTCTAGGTTAAGCTTCGCCTTAACCTCGTGGATAGCGCGGATTTCTCCTTGTAGATCTCACCCGCCCCCGATCCTCTCCTTCGCGGAGTGCGATCCTCGCAGCCATCCTCTCCTTCGTGAGTGTGATTCCTCAGCGCCGCTTCTTCGGAAACGAGCCCCTTTACATCTCAGAGTTCCAACCCGTCTCTACTTGGATTGAATTGCGGTCCACTGACACAAAAGTCCCCCCAAGACAAAAAGAACCCACGCATGGTGACCTCGATATAACAGATCCTCGTTTGTTCACAAGGATAAAAGTTGTAATCTTTTTGATTTTCATTGTAAGCCTTAAAATAAAAGGCTATATTTCTTTGAATTTTGTTGTAGGCCAAAGAAGCCGTAGCAAGTTCAAATCAATGACAATCATCCCAACTTTTACCGCCAACAAGCCGGGCGACCACTGGGAGCCACCGCCTCGATCGGAGGTCGTCGGTCGCAACCGCTGATCCCTATCCCCTGAAGGAAGAGGTCGAAGTTCGAAGTTCGACCAGCCAGGAAGTTCGAGGAGTACCTTTCCTCGCCCTCCGATCCGCTTCCCCGCCTCCAAGAAGATCTCCACGAAGGAGAACCCGATGGGCCTCTCGATGTAGAGCCCCGTGACGGCGAAGTCCAACCCCGCCGCAGTAGCGAAATCTCCCGGCTCGGAAGTCCGGGATGGCGCCCGAGATGAACGCCGATGATGCGCCGGCGCCTGCGAAGCCCGCCAAAGGCGACGACAAAGCATGGCCGCAACTGCCAAGGCCATGCAATCCATGGATGGGGTCCGCACGGCGGATCTAAGATCCAGACTTACGCAGAGGTTTCACCAAGTGATCGACGGTTCATCCAAGCCAACCAACAAAGTGGGTCCGCCAAACGGAACCGCTCCACACTCCGTGAGCGCGATCCGAAGCGCCACAAGACTCTTGCGCAAGCACGAAGCTTTGGTGCAGCAAGCTCGGAACTCAAGAAGGAGGCGTAAAGAAGCCACCAACGTATCACCGTGTTTGAGGCCAAGTCTAACGGTGCCCCAACCCCGCTCCATGCTCCTCGCTCTCGCACTGCTAAGCAAGGCTATAAGCATTGCAAACTCAAGCCAAAGTCCAAGACCGACGCACTTCAAGATCAAAGGTGCTCAGATCAACCGGGTGAAGCCAATTCCCGCCACCACCACCAAACCAACTATCAAGGATCGCTAGGTCCTCCGGGATCACGGGTCACTCCTCATACAGAGGCTGCACTGCTCCTAGGACCGGAGATTCCTCGCACCCCAACCGATTAAAGATCAAGTCCGAGAGTCCTCAAACTTCACGCCACATAAGCGAAGTCAAGGCGAAGTTACTTTTGGTAGTCTTGACCATTTCTGAAGGAGACGCCTGCCCGATGACGACGACGCTATACCCGAGATCACGCCAACACACGGCAGATTGCTCCTGCATACAATAACCGACGAAATACTACCGCGTAAGGGGTACGAAAATCTCAGGAACCCTAAATTGATGCAACCATGCTTGTGCTCCAAGCTCATCAAGACGGTGCTCTGAGTAATTGCCGCAAGAAACTCCGTAAAGAGTTTCGCTTTCCAGAGGCTTAGCACCAACGCCAAGACCTAGGTCAAGGCGATTCAAGAAAAGGATGACATCCCAGAGGATGAGTTGCCGAGGTCACTAATAATATGACCAAAGAAGAACCATCGCCACGGGCTATTCCGCAGACGCAACGCTAACTCGCTTATGTCCGACTATCCGACGGTCCAGATAACGATAAACTTCAAGGGAATTCACGAGGATGATGCGCCGATATTGGCTCAAGAATCGATCCATCATACCGATCTAGCTAAGGAAGCCCCTAAGAAACGCTTTATGATCATGCATCAAGTGGCCAAAATGCGACGGCGCTGAATAAACAACGGAAAACTTCGTTAGAAATGGAGTTGGCCATGCACGATGAGAGAAATGCATGACCAACAGATCCAAGCCTTGACGAAACATCAAGGTGAATCGAAGTCACGCACAACGCCGATGAAGATGATAGCGATTCGATCGAGGAAGCACAAGAAGATGATAACCTCCTCGAACTCCGAACGCAAAACATAGATGTTGTTGCTCAGAAAGCAGAAGATCAAAGACTTGGAGAGCAAAATCAACTCATTGATTTCCGCCAAGAAGTAAAGAAGACAGTATTCCTTGCCCATACCCGAGGGAGGGAATCAACTTCCCCGCCAAGTTTAACTTAATAAACTTCACACCATTTGACGGAAGGGTTCCCCGACAAAGACTTGATTTATTTCAAGTCACACCTCGAGTTATTTCGCAACGAACCCCTCGATGGTTCGGCTATTCGCTGGCACCCTTCGTGGGCCGCCTTCGAATGGTACCGCCTCGCCGGGAGCATTCACACTGACGACATGGAGTCTAGCTTCCTACCAATTTTGATGACGATACCGAGGTATCGATCGACATTGCTCGACGAGCGTAAAGACGGAGAAACCGTGGATATCTTTGTCAAAAGATTCGAACAAGGCAATGAACTGTCGATCCAATAACGAGGAGTTCATCCTCCAAACCCGCCAGAACTTATCGATAGATGTGCTTGAAGCAATGGGTACAAAGACCGCCCATAACGGGAAGGACTCGGGTTCGTGGAGAGCAAGCCGAGAGGTTCCTCAAAAGGAAAAAGGCAGAGAGGTCACCGACAACGAAGTTCGGCTGCACTTTGTCCCACGCAAAGGGAAAGAGCAAGCCAAGACGGGCGTTATGTAACCAAACGCTCCAACTCCAACCCCAGAAAGAAGCAGAGAAGAAGCAATACAGCGCCGCAACAGCACAATCAACGCGGCAACCTGGCCACAAAACGTAAGGCCTTAGAGCCGAGATTCCCAAGTCCTATTCCTTTAGGGACGACGAGATTCCGTCTCTTCAAATATCTTGTGGAAAATAACAAGATCAAGCTCCTCCGATTCGTAATCAAGAGGAGGCAATGAAGACTAATGACCCAAGATACCGTGGCGTACCATAGGGCGCTCATCACCCCACTAAATCCTCGCTTCACCTTTAAGGACAAAATCCGTGCTTTAATTGACGTAGGGTCATCACTATGAAGCCGCCCAAAGAAAAGAAGGCCTGAGCAAATGCGTCCATAAGCTTCGGGTCATTCATTGACATGGTTTGAACCCAAAACCTGGTCAAAGTCGCAATGAAGACGTGAATGACGCAATCCACACAAGCAACGCCGTAAAGGACTTGTATCATATACGTACCCAAATGGCTAAGTCCTCGTGGATCCACCCGCATCTTGAAGATGAGCAATGGGTAGCTTCTTCTCCATCGAAAAGTCAAAGCCGAAGGCAAAGGCATGCCATGCCGCCTCCGCACTCGAGGGAGACGATAACGTGGTAACATTCCACCGTCCGGGGGAACTCCGCCCACGCCACCGAGTGGACACGAGTACAAATACAAATACCCTGAAACCTCCGACTAAATGCCAAGACGCCGAGCTGGGGTACCAACAACACCCTCACTCGCCGAAAAGGCGAAGACAAACAGCCACAGAAGTTCAACTCCCGGCGCCTCGATTCACGCCCGATTGAAGAGATAAACCGAACTTCAACTCCCCATACCGCTTTGATGTAATGGCACACTAATTAATATCCCCGCAAGGATCACTCTATACGAAGTTGTTATGGTTATCAAAAGAGACGAGAAGCTCTTCAAGAAGCCCCGCCGATTCGTAAGTTTTTCTCACCCTGATTAGGCCGAGTCCGAGAGTCGCCCAAAGAATGCAACCTTGCGACTAAACACTTCCCCGCATCACTTTTACAAAGGAGGATATGCACGGGAATTCCAAGCACGAGGCCGCTATACTTCACCGTATATGGCTCCAGGAAGTTAACCGATCCAAGTCGATCCGGTTCCACAGGAGCATCATGCCCCGCTACCATGTATCATCTTAATTCCCGCCAAGAGCCGCATCAACAGTACAATGATTTATGGATTTAACACCAGCGGTCTCTACCGCTGGTAAGATCCTGATAAAGTGCCAAATGGGGACTTAAAGTCCAAGTCACCGCTATGTGATTGACGCGAGACTTCCTATAACTTATTGTTGGGTCGACTGGATCCACAATAATGTTATAGTCCCTCTACTCTTCTTCATCGTCTCAAATATGTAGACACTAATAATGAGGTCAAGACGGTGGTCGCGACAAACAACCGCTAAGGGATGGAGAATTATTTCACCGATTCTCTCTACGTAATGAGTCCGAATCAATCATCTACCAAGGCACTACGGTGGAGAAGCCGACACCAAGCCGCTTGGTTATAGTGGTGGTTTTGTTCTAAATGACATTGTACCCTTGTAATCAATCTTGACGATGAAGAATCGCCGATGAACATTGTAATTGGCAAATTGCCGATGAATCAATAAATGACGATTTAGAGTATCCTTTGTCTTTGAATGATGTGATGACAGTTTATACAATGATCCGAAGTTGCACCCGCCAACTCTGGCCATCTTGCTTTACACAAAAGCAGCCCGGACTCTTTGGGACAAAGACTCGCCATCCCACCTAAGATCAAGTAGTGAAAAAGACTTGGTTTACGTAAAAGGAGATGCGCTCCAAATAATCATTTCTTCAAAAACGACGAGACGATAATGGACCTATCCTCCACACATTCGTGATATAGTCCGTAAACACCGGGTATCATGAAGAGACGGGGTACAACTTGACACAAGGAGAAGGTCTATGTTTTACGCAGGTCCTCGAAGTCCTCCTCCCAAAGCGATATGTCCCAAGAGGGAAGCCTGATAACTACTATGCATTTAGAAGGGGATTGGGATACTAATCCTCCCTAAGATGAATGCTCGTGGTCGATTGATAATAATCCACCCTAATGAGGGAGACGGACATTCGCCCGATTCTTCGGCGGGATTCTACACCACCTCGAGAAGCTTTCAAGGCTTTGATGTCAAATATGGCTACGCCGATCCTCGCCATCGTTGAGAGTGATGAAGACATGCCAACATGGGAAGACCCATGGATCCATCAACTCCAAGAGCATTGGGGACGTGTTCGAACAAAGAGAACCCCCACTAAGGATGAGGTAGTCCAGTTAATATGGGTGATGAAGAGCATCCTAAGCTCATTAACATCAATACGCCCCTAAGAAAAGGAAGAGTTGATTGCCCTAATCGTGGAGTATATCGATGTATTCACCGAGTTACGAGGACATGCCAGACTCAACCCTAATGTGGCAACACATCACCAACATCAAGGCGGATGTCAAACCCGCCAAGCAACAAAGAAGACTCGGCCCACAAATATTGGAGGCAATTGTTGACGGTGAAGAAACTCATAGAATCGGATTCATCGAAGAAATTCAACATCCTGGATGGGCGTAATATAGTCCCTACCATGAAGAAGAATGGGTCGATTAGGACTGTGGTTTCCATACGAGACCTCAACGCGCTTGCCCGAAGATGACTTCTCTTCCAATCACCGATGTCATAGTTGACAACACGGTGGATTTGAAAGAATGTCCTTTATGGATGGCTTTTCGGTATAATCAAATCAAGATGCACCCCGATGACGCCAAACACACAAGGCTCAACGCATCTAAGATATATTGCTACACGGTCATGCCGCTCGCCTCAAAAATGCCGGCCAAGAACATACCGAGAGCAATGACGAGATTTTCCAGATCATCTTCGAAACTCGAATGCTACGCCGCATTTGGTCGTGAAAAGCGGACAAAGGAGATCACATCAAAGATCTTAGAACGGTATTCGAACTCATGCGACTCATCGCCTAAAGATGAACCCCGCCAAATCCTTCCTTGATGTCCAGCGGTAAGTTCGGCTTTGTCGCCACCGACAAAGGAATCCACATCGATCCCGACAAAGTGAAGGCGATTCAAGAGTTGCAACCTCCGAAACTGAGAGAACTGGGTTACAAGGGCGACATGACATCCGACGGTTCATATCGAACCTATCCGGGAAGTGCCAACCGCTCTCAAAGTTGAACAAGAAGGGCGGTCATATATTTGGGACGACGCCGCCGTAGGCATTCAAGAGATCAAGTCTTATCTCGCTAAACCTCGCTCTTTGTTGCACCGCTGGTCTGAAAACCGCTTTTGATCTACGCCAAGGCAACGGATCACTCGTTAAGCGCTTTACTCGCGAAGACACGACGCGGTCACGTAACAGCAAGCAGTATTACCCGAGTTTAACATTAGTCGCGGCCGAAGTCCGATATCCAATGGTCGAAGTGCCTTGCATTAGTGTTCGCGATTCGTAATGCGCGACTATTTAGCTCGACAGACGATTTATGTTATCTCTAACGAACCGTCCGAATATTTATGACCCAAACCTCAATGAGTTGGCGCTTAAATGGGCCTTGCTTTTGTCCCAATATGACTTACACTTCAAACAACGTAGTCACCAAAGGACAAGCGATTTATGATCTCTGTCGCCACCACAACGGACGCAGCTTGAGCTATATGATGATCTTCCTGATGAAGTCCACGGTTAACACTACATCGCACCAACAAATATGGCGATTGTATTTTGACTCGAGCTTCGAAGCTACCAACGTGCAAGTGCCCCGATGTTCTAAGATTTAAGTCGGGTTGTCTTAGTTTCCTGTGGAATCATGTCATGCCCCGCGCTTATTCACTCATCAACCTTGCTCTAATAACGAGTCGAATACAATGCGCTACTTATGGACTTAGTTTCGCCGAGCCGGGGTCAATATCAAGCGCACGGCGATTCGCATTGATAGTTAGTTGTGTTCGTGGTGACTACGGTCGAATCCGGATCTAATCCCCTATCATCGATAGCCGCTGAAATGGCGGACTCATTCAAGAGTTTTTCATCGAATATATCCCGCTCCAAAACGCTTTATGCGATGCACCGGGCAAAGCATATCGTGGTTTAGCACAACCTTCCAGACCGAAAGCAACTAGTTACGGTCGACTCACCAACTCTTCGCACTATTACACGATGAGACACAAGAAGATAAGGTAGTTACCAAAGAAGTACATGCAACCCAAACCAAGTTGGAGCCGAGATTACGCTTTCCTATCATCGACCACGCTTTACATGGCATTCTCCCTCGCGAAGACGGAGGGAGAGAGTCAATCCGCTAAGAACTCCAAGATTCTTTTATGACACTCAAACCTGACGCTATATCCGAGGGTACGATGTCTTTTTGCCCGATGCTCTCAAACAAAGAGGCGTGAGAGGTCCTTCTGAAGCACACGGCGGTGAATGTGGTGCACACCACCGGGTCCCAAGCTCTACGATCAATCAGAGAATGGGCTACTTCCGCCAACAATGATTAATGACGCCCGAAGCACGCCGAAATGCCACGCTGCGTCAAATTCACGCCTAATTATATGCACTCGAAAGGCATCCTTCGCCACATCCCGCCATTCGAGACATGGGGAATGGACGCCGAGGTCCCATTTTTCCTCATCGGCAAACATCGGTTTATTCTAGCGACACCGACATTCTAAGTGGGCGTAGCAATCCCGCTAAAAGAAGTCAAAGGCGAGTACCGCCGCCAATTTATCAAACACCATGTCATTTATCGACATGGTGTCCCGAGACGGATCGCATGATAATGGTCCCCAATTTATCGAATTCCTTCATCGTTTTTGCTGAAATTAAGATACAAGATGTCTCACAATGCCTTTATAATCCAAAGAAGAAATGGATTAGCCAAGCATTCAACAAGACGATTATCAAAATTCTGCCGGGTTGTGAAGAGTAACAAGCGCAGACCGATGATAAACTCGAGAAGCACTCCGGCGATCGCACAACATCAGACGCGACGCTTAACCGAGAGACCCAGATTCCCGGCTTCACGGATGTGAAGCAGCTTCTCCCATTGAAATTTAGATTCGCTACTCCGATTGCCCTTGCAACGAGATGACGATTGAAGAACAACATCGTAAACGCCTCAAGAACCTCGAGATGATGAAAAGCGCCCGAAGCTCAACAATGCATTGAGTTCTACCAAGCTAGATGTCGAGCTTTCAACAAGAAAGTACGACAACGAGTTTCAAAGAAGGAGATTTGGTCCTCGCCGCCGACATCGATAATCCTCACTTCCAAGAAGAAAGGCAATTCGAAGCCTAAATGGGAGGGCCCGCTTATATAGAAACGTTTACTCAATGGTGCATATCACTAATAACACAATGGCGCACCGCATTAATGCCGATAATGGGAAGTTTCAAGAAATACTACCCTTAGTATCTTCAGATAACCCGCTTCAACGGAAGTTCCTCGTGGGATATTTCACCCACTTTTCTTGAGGATAACCCTAGATTTGTCCTCCATCATAATTTCCCCACGATCAAATTCCTTTGACGTAGGTCTACAAATTTTCCGTACATTACCAAAATCCTCTTGATTCCGCTCTTATGAACAAGAGGCCCAATCAAAATCCTTTACGAGATAGATAGAATATAAAATTCTTCCTCTCGAGCATCCGGCCTCTTCGTGATAAACGGAGGGGTTCTTTCCATCTTTATCTTAGGTAGCCGATCAAGGTATGCGCCGATTTTCGCACTGTGTTGTCCGATCAAGGTCGCCTCGAAGTCTCTTCGCTTCTCGGAGTGGAGATCCCACTCTTAGTTCCATCTTCATCTCGTAGCCGACCGGTATGCGCCGATTTTCGTGACTGTGTTGTCCGATCAAGGTCACCTCAGTCTTTTCGCTTCTGAGTGGAGATCCCACTCTTAGTTCCATCTTCATCTCGTAGCCGACCAAGTATGCCGGATTTTCGCACTGTGTTGTCCGGATCAAGGTCGCCTCGAAGTCTCTTCGCTCTCGTGAGTGGAGATCCCACTCTTAGTTCCATCTCTCCTAGGTAGCCGACCAAGGTATGCGCCGATTTTCGCACTGTGTTGTCCGCCTCAAGGTCACCCGAAGTCTCTTCGTTCTCGTGAGTGGAGGTCCCACTCTTAGTTCCATCTTCCTAGGTAGCGCCGACCGGTTGTATCGCCGATTTTCGCACTGTGTTGTCCACCAAGGTCACCTCGAAGTCTTTTCCTACAGCAGGCCCCCTGCTATTGGTCTCATTCTCAGAAACGTAATGTAAAGTTCTTCTCTCCCACCTCAATCAATCTTAATCCGTTCCGGCCATTATTCTCCCAAAAGAGGACACCAAGGTTCATCTTGGGAATTTTATCCCAGCCTAAGAAGGATAAAGCTAACGCCACGCGCTGCCGGTTTAGTCTTTTTCTCTCCATTGAAGAAGACACCGAGTTCGATTCTCGGGCATTTTATCCTAAGCCTAAGAAGGATAAAGCCAACGCCACACGCTGTCGGCTTCAGCCATTCTCCCACAAAAGAGGACACCAAGGTTCATCTTGGGAATTTTATCCCCAAGCTAAGAAGGATAAAGCCAACGCCACACGCTGCTGTCGGCTTAGTCTTTTCTCCGATTGAAGAAGACACCGAGTTCGACTCGGGCATTTTATCCTAAGCCTAAGAAGGATAAAGCCAACGCCACACGCTGCTGTCGGTTTAGTCTTTCTCCATTGAAGAAGACACCTGAGTTCGACCGGGGCATTTTATCCGGCCTAAGAAGGATAAAGCCGACGCCACACGCTGTCGGGTTTAGTCTTTTCTCCGATTGAAGAAGACACCGAGTTCGACTCGGGCATTTTATCCCGGCCTAAGAAGGATAAAGCCAACGCCACACGCTACGCCGAAGTCTTTCTTTCTCCATTGAAGAAGACCAGAGTTCGATCTCGGGCATTTTATCCAAGCCTAAGAAGGATAAAGCCAACGCCACACGCCGCTGTCGGGTTTAGTCTTTTTCCGATTGAAGAAGACACCGAGTTTGATTCGGGTATTTCATCCCGGCCTAAGAAGGATAAAGCCAACGCCACACGCAAGGCTTCGCTTAGTCTTTCTCCCATTGAAGAAGACACAGAGTTCGACTCGGGGCATTTTATCCCGAAGCCTAAGAAGGATAAAGCCGACGCCACACGCTAAGCCGTTTAGTCTTCTCCGATTGAAGAAGACACCGTGAGTTCGATTCGGGCATTTTATCCCAAGCCTAAGAAGGATAAAGCCAACGCCACACGCTGCTAAGCCGTTTAGTCTTTCTCCATTGAAGAAGACACCGTGAGTTCGATTCGGGCATTTTATCCCAAGCCTAAGAAGGATAAAGCCAACGCCACACGCGCTGTCGGCTTAGTCTTTTTCCATTGAAGAAGACACCGTAGTTTATTCTGGGTATTTCATCCCAAGCCTAAGAAGGGATGAGTCTACGGTAACACGCTGTCGTTAGTCTTCCCGTGAAAAGACGGCTTCACGATTCAACATCGTAGCATTAAGTCTAGAAGAGTTTTATTCTTTTAGCACAACGTCAGGTGTAGAACGGATTTAGAAAATCTACATGATAGCCCAACTCAAACGGTGAAGTTGGTAAAGGCTCATCAAACCCGTTGAAGGTCAGGTTGGCCAATAACCCTAAAGTCGACGCCTAACACGCTGCTGCGGCTTAGTCT
This sequence comes from Asparagus setaceus, assembly GCA_012295165.1. Classification (NCBI taxonomy): domain Eukaryota; kingdom Viridiplantae; phylum Streptophyta; class Magnoliopsida; order Asparagales; family Asparagaceae; genus Asparagus; species Asparagus setaceus. The sequence goes on along the minus strand of CM022709.1, from coordinate 18,692,231 downwards.
TTTTCCGATTGAAGAAGACACCGAGTTCGACTTCCGCTTATCCCAAGCCTAAGAAGGATAAAGCCAACGCTTCACACGCTGCCGGCTTAGTCTTTTTCCGATTGAAGAAGACACCGTGAGTTCGATTCGGGTATTTCACCTCGCCTAAGAAGGGATGAGTCTACGGTAACACCGCTGTCGGGTGGTCTCTGCCCGTAAAAGAGTAATGGCCTATGTATTCAATATCATAGCAACGAAGTCTAGAAGAGTTTCATTCTTTTAGCACAACGCCACGGCGGAACGGATCCCGATAATCCGCGACGCTTAGCCCAACCCAAACGGTGGTTGGTAAAGGCTAATCAAACCCGGATGGTCGAGGGTTTGCCAAAATTCTATAAGTATTATGGTTAATTATTTCGACTAAGTAAAAGAATCGTAATAAATAGTGAAAGGGATAGATCTTATTCATTTGAAGCAAATATAGAAGGAGCTACAATTGTCGGTGACAATTGATTCAAGCAAAGTTATGATAATACATCTAAATAAAAATCGTGAACGACTGGCCTCAACAGAGAACTAAAAGTCTCAAAAGACATCGTGACTTCATCGGGCAATCCAGAATGTGAAGGAAGTAAGGTCACTTGGACGCTAATTTTTCTCCTGATCGCCGAACCCGAGCCTTGGCTTCCTTCTCAAGTTCCTCTTCGAGTTCGCAGCAATAGCAGCCGCATGTTCCCGACGACGCTTCGAGGACTCGCTTCACGCTCGCTGACATCCCGACTCGTGCACTCACGCTGCGAAATTCTTCAACGCTTCTCCCTTGAACAGTCCCGATTCCCCGTGACGTCACATGGGTGGTACAGTTTATCTTACGCCGCAGTACGCCGCCGCCATATGAGTTCAAAAATGATCTCTTGCTCGATATTTTCCTCTCGCAAAAGCCGCTCAACGAAGCCTTGATCCGAGCTCGCCGATGAGTCGACACCTCATCGCATGATTCAAAAGGCTAAATCCTCCACACGGCACGCAGCATACTAGTGAGCTTTTGCTCACAACGACATAGCTAGCCGAGGGCCACCAACACTCAATTTCCTCCAAGGTACTCAATATGAATGGGCGTAAGTCCATAGAGGTCGCCCATCTAACCCCGATAATAGAGATTGCCTGCTTCAAACCATTCTCCAACAAATGAAGGAGACCCATCACGTAATCGAGTCGAACGGCAGATTTTGGCCCGGCAATCTTGGCGATAGGTTGAATTCGCGGAAGTGGTCCAAGATTAACCCGGCCTCCACCCGCCTTATACTCAAGGGTCGGAAATCCGGTTTCGCCAAGGTCAGAAGGAAGGCGGCGGATCGGATGATGGAAGCGATCCTCAAACTCGCCATCCCAAATTATGATAGTAGGCTCAGCCGCTGGTTTCTTCATGGTGTTGGCCAGCGTTCGCCTTCTGGAGAAAGGCCTTCTCCTGATGACCTTAAGAATCGAGACTTGACATTGGAGCCTTGGCAGTATCAATAATCATCTGAGCATCCGCCACCACAAGAGAACAAAGGGTTAACGATCATTTAGGAGGAATATCTTGAAAAGGAAACGTATAAGGAGAACTCTTCTTAGAAACCCATGAGATTGAGTCACTTACCTTATAATCTGCATGACGATTTTACCCAGATCAATACCCGAGAACGATAAATATAGTCGATAAACAAAGCGACAATATATATCCCGCTCTACTAAATAAGGGTACGGTATGAAATCGCCCCGCTAAAGACGGTGAGCTTTGAAGCCTCACCACGAAGGAGAATCTCGCTCTTCCCAATCGCCTCACAAAGGAGAATGAAGCGGGTCAGAACGAGAGTACACACCAAGCGCCGGTCCCCACAAAGGAGGAGTTCGCTCTTCCCAATCGCCTCACAAAGGAGAACGAAGCGGGATATAACGATATACACGAAGATAATAAGTTGGCGCACCACCAAAGAAGGAGGCGCAGCATTCACGCCGGGCGGCGAAATGACCGTCCTCTGAGCGCGGATCTCCCCGACGACATCGGAAGCCGCAAAATACAACAAAAGTCGATACATGGCTAAAAAATCAGCAAATAAAGTGTCAAAAGGCTACACGATCGATGCCTAGAACCCGACGAAGTACCGGCCCAAGGGCGACGCTGGCTAAAATAGCCAAATGCGACCGCTTAGCCGGTGGCGGGTAGCCACAAGCAGGGCGCTGGCGCGAATACTGGCGCTGACGCCGCCTGACGCTACGGCTGGCCAAATGTGGTTACTGCGACTGGCCAGCTTGCTGGCGTATGCGCTGGCGCGATCGTACCGCCGGCGCGCCGGCTACGCGCTATGCCAGTCAGGCGCTACAAGACTACCGACAAATACATGGCGTATGCCACAAGATCAAATACCGGCCGGGCGCCACGCTACTGGCCGCCACATGCTACCGGCCAAGGACTTCACCTCGTTGCCCTTTCCCTCGGGGTCCGCTAAGCACTGCGACGAACAAGAAAGAAAAAGAAGAAAAAAAAGAAGAAAAAGAACTCGTAAGGCTCTCGTGATGCATACCTTGTTGATCGAGGAAGAAAAGACGGCGAAGCTTAGATGAAAACAAGAGAGAGAGCACTGGGGGCCGCCTAGGTCAAGAAGAAAGAGGCCTTGTGGGTATTTATAACAACCCCATATGCACCCAATCCTCTTGGAACAAGGACTCCTATTTGGCAAGAAGTAGGAATTTAATTGAGTCCAATCAATTCTAATTAGGACTCTAATCAGCCCCTAATTAGGAGTCCTAATTGGAATCTTGTTTGATGTCAAAATAGCCAAATCAAGCACTGGCTCCTAATTCCTCCGCTATATTGGAAAAGATTCTCAAGGTTTATTCGCAGATAACACCTCGCTAATTCCCTCAACACCGATCAACGCCGCCTAATCCTACTCCAACTAGGATTACAGTATAAACCGCTTCCTAATTTATTGAGAGTTCCTAAGAATATTCTCACAAGAAATATTCTTAGATAACTCGATCGTATGGATTGCATCGACGCCAATCAACGCTGCTGTCTAATCCTACTCCAACTAGGATTACGAGTATAAACCGCTTCCTAAATTGTCGAGAAGTTCCTAAAAATATTCTCACAAGAAATATTCTTAGGATAACTCGATCGTATGGATTGCATCGACGCCAATCAACGCTGTCTAATCCTACTCCAACTAGGATTACGAGTATAAACCGCTTCCTAATTTATTGAGAAGTTCTAAGAATATTCTCACAAGAAATATTCTTAGGATAACTCGATCGCGGATTGCATCGACGCCAATCAACGCTGCCTAATCCTACTCCAACTAGGATTACGAGTATAAACCGCTTCCTAAATTGTCGAGAAGTTCCTAAAAATATTCTCACAAGAAATATTCTTAGGATAACTCGATCGTATGGATTGCATCGACGCCAATCAACGCTGCTGTCTAATCCTACTCCAACTAGGATTACTAGTATAAACCGCTTCCTAATTTATTGAGAGTTCCCTAAGAATATTCTCACAAGAAATATTCTTAGGATAACTCGATCGTATGGATTGCATCGACGCCAATCAACGCGTCTAATCCTACTCCAACTAGGATTACGTATAAACCGCTTCCAAATTTTCAACGAGGAGTTCCCGGAGAATAAATCCATATTCTTAAGGATAACTCGATGACCCTTAATTTCCTCCCACCATAATATCCAAGAGAGGAATAACTGACGAGGCGAAAGTCATGACGACACCGACAACGGTTCTAGTCCCAAGAAACTTCTCCCACCGTGGATAATCATATCCCAACAACGGCCAAAGCGCCGCATCACGAATTGAAGGCTAGGACGATGGTTGAAAGCCAAATGGTCTCCTCGTTTCAACAAGGAATCTTCTGAGGATATCTCCTTGAAAGATCAGCCCTCCCACCGGGTTAAACCAACAACACACGCGGATGACTAAGAATTAGCCGATTGAGGGTTATGAAATTCCATGTACTGAATTTACCAACGGTCGCCAACAAGGAGTTCACGACATACGAGAAGTCCAAAGTCCGATGGTTAGTCAAACAACCACCAACCGACACGAAGTTACAAACAAAACTCACCCACCAATCAAGATAACAAGCGTCGACAATAAATGCAAAGACCGCGGAGCTTATCGTGAATCCTACAAAGAACCGGATGATCCAAAGAATCGAAGACATCTTTTGGGACCCTCACCGAATCAAGGTCGGAATCATCATGTCCAAAGCATCCTGCACTCATTAAGAATTGAGACCGAGACGCTTTGGAGGGGTATCTCAGAGGCGCTGAAAAATACTTACAAGATCCCCAAACCAACTCGCGACGTGAGTCGGCGAATGACAACCCATCGAATGATACGGACGTCGAATCGTTAAGACGCCAACTCGACTACGCAAACTCCAGCCGCCAAGCTGCCACCGCTTAAACCGACTTGAATAGACGATCGATCCCAGACCGCTGAACCGAACAAACCAAGAGTTAGTCCCGAACCAAATACGACGGAACCTAAGTCCCGAGAAGGCCAAGAGTCAATAGGCGTGGCCTAAACCCGAGAGACCGAGAAAAACTAAACGGGCTAAAAACACGGCAGGCTTCTACCAACTTGGCCGAAGTTACTCCTACCAAGTGGTTGTGCTTCGGTTTAATAATGGCGAGCCACCTACCAACTTGGGTGCTCTCGCCAAGTGGTGCCGGAGGCTCTACCACCATGGCCGAGCCACCCTACCAACTTGTCGAGATGGCTCTACCAAGTGGCCGAGCTGCCGCACCCCCTTGTATAAATAGGGGGTCTTGTTGATGGACCGGGGCTTCTTCGGGATTTTGGATTTTCGACTGTGCTTCTGGGACTTCTGACGGGCTTTGGAGAGAGAATTTGGAGAATTTGGCTTTGGACTTGAGCGTGATTTTGAGGATTTTCTAAAGAGTTCTCACGGATCCATGAGCCGCCGACGACCGCTCCGGAAAGCACCGACGAGCACAAGTCCGCCGACGCCCGATCTACTAGCGAAGGTAATCAATTCGGTCGAATCCACAGATACCCTCTAGGTTAAGCTTCGCCTTAACCTCGTGGATAGCGCCGGATTTCTCCTTGTAGATTTCACCCGCCCGTGATCCTCTCCTTCGTGAGTGCGATCCCCGCAGCGCATCCTCTCCTTCGTGAGTGTGATTCTCTCAGCGCTCGCTTCCTTCGTGAAACGAGCCCCTTTACATCTGTAGTTCCGTAACCCGGTCTCTACTTGGATTGAATTGCGCTGTGGTCCACTGGACACAAAAGTCCCCAAGACAGTAAAGAACCCACGCAAGCGGTGACCTCGATATAACAAAGATCCTCGTGTTTGTTCACAAGGATAAAAAGTTGTAATCTTTTTTTATTTTCATTGTAAGCCTTAAAATAAAAGGCGATATTTCTTTTGAATTTTGTTGTAGGCCAAAGAAGCTGTAAGCAAGTTCAAATCAATGACAATCATCCCAACTTTTACCGCGAACAGAACCCCTAGCCAGTGGCAAATTACCACGTATCCTACAAGGGTCCCTATGGCATTCGGCTTCATCTGCATGGGAGACACTCCCAAAGCTGAGAAGAAGCGGTCCAGGAAGGGATGTAGGGGGAGGCACAAGCCGTACTCCATATGCCGAATGTACAGCGGGAACCTATTTTTGTCATGGTCGTAGATGGCCTGTGACCTCACTTGCGCCGTTATGGTATAGCCCCTGGGGATGTCGAATCTCTCCCGAAGATTTAGCAACTGGGGGAGCATCACTTTGGAATGGAGTTCCGCCAGCAGTTCTTGCCTCGCGTTGAGAGCCCGAGACGCCATTGGATCTGATCTGAAGAAGGTTGCGGAATAGAGAGAGGGATAACATAATTTCTTTGGAGATGGAAGATGATGCAGAGACAAATAGTTCTCTCTTCTCCTTAGAAACCATATTTAAAAGTATCGATCACGGACTGCTGTAAGATCGTGGCGATCGAGATGATGCAGAGACAAATAGTTCTCTCTTCTCCTTAGAAACCATATTTAAAAGTATCGATCACAGACTGCTGTAAGATCGTGGCGATCGAGTTGGTACCAAACCAACACCCTGGATTAATTCCAGAGTCCAAAGCACTTTCACTTGAATAAAGGCAAAGCACACCTATCTCGTATAGCCTGCAATCCGGCACAGAGCATGAAGCGACAAAAGTCAAAAGCTGTGCGCTGACATTAGCCACGTCCCATCTAAAGAGACTTCTCAATCCCTCTCATCAATGCGCACTAGAAATCAACCAATTCAGAATATTATTCTTTCACTTGGACCCATCCCAAGCCGACTCCAAGTGAAAGGCGCCAATTGTTATGGTATTTTTTATTACCAAATCATAATCCCCAATTAGTAGCAGACAAGTATCCCGCATTAAGCACTTAACCAAGCCAACAGCTTGGGAGGGCCGACATCTTTTGTAGCATAGCCGATTCTACTTGGTTGACATCTCACAATGCCGACTCGAATGATGGAACATGCCGACTCGAATGGCGGAACATGTCGACTCGAGTGGCGGTACATGCCGACCCTTTGGATCAAGCCGACTCAATCGGCCGACATCCCTCATGGCCGACTCGCTTGGTCGACATCTCATGATGCCGAGTCGAAATGCGGTACTTCTTGGCACCCGGCCAAGCAAATAAGAAGGAGATATACCTCAAACCCCTCACCGACGGTGCGTCGCCATCACATTAAATGCACGATCAGAGATATTATTTCTCCGTCCCCAAAGATCTTTATGCCACATCGGACCACGCCGGCGACCCATGCCCCCAATCACTTCACATTTAATGCCGAAGTGACTCACTCCATACAAATGCACGACACTGTAGTTTAATGCCGATGCCGCCAATCCATACTTGGCCGAAGTTACCAAATCACCCCTCTATTTGTCACTATAAATAGGAGGACTATTTTCAACTTCTAGGTAAGCAATTTTTACTATATTTTGATCAATTAACTGAGCTCAAGGACTCCTGCAGTTCATTTGACCCTCCACTCAAGCACTTTACTGACTTGATCGTCGGAGGAACAACCGGGGACACAAACCCCGCCCTCTTACGAGTTTTCACTTGCGCAGAACAGGACAGCCCTTCTTAAAACCAGATATTCAGAGAAAGTTAGCGGATCCCCATATCTTCAATTCATTTGTTAACTGACTGTGTGATTTTAACCATCAACACATTCCAAACCGAAAGTCTCCCAACATCGCCACACATATGGACAATCAAGTAGAGCATGGCGTTGGTCCTCGCCTTCCTTACCACAAGCTTCACAATTGATATTGTCAGAACACCATGTTTGCTTAAATTTGTTTTGACTGGTAGAAAATAATTTGTTGCTCACCATAAAAAATTCTTCACACAATTTGGTCTTTTAACCCCCAAATCATTTTCCAAAAGACCGAGAAACCACTCCCATTGGATTGTACTCCATGTCGCTCCTCCAATAACACCGCCAACCTATACGCACTTTTCTCTGTGAAGCTTCCATTATTGTCTTCTCTATGGAGACTAAGAGATGGGTTTCAGAGATGGAGAAAATAAAAAGGTGGTGTAATTTTGAACATGAGATAGTAGTTGGTGCAAATGGCCGAAGGGGTGGATTGGCGATGTATTGGCCAAGGGATTGGAAAGTTAATCTGTTCTCCTACTCACGGTGGCTTATAGATGTTGAAGCATATGAATGTATTGTTGGTATGAGCCCTTGGCATTTAACCGGCTTTTATGGTGAGCTTGAAAAAAATTTGAGATGTGACGCAACGCGGAAGTTGAAACCTCGGAATCCACCAAGGGTTGCTCTCTAAATCCACAAAGAGCGATCTCCGAATCCACAAAGAGCTTCGAATCCACGAAGAAAATATAATAAATGAAATTTTATTGATGAAAAGATATGTCTCTAGGGCTTACAAGACTCTGTTTAAATAGAAAATAAAAAGACTCCTACTATGACTCAAACTTTACTAAAAATAGAAACAAGAATTTTAATTGACCCGAACTTTACCAAAAATAGGAATAAGAAAACTATCCTTAAAAGACACCCTATGATTAGAGAAGTAATTCGGTCAAATTTGGATTCAAACCGGAGGTGCTTCCTAATCAAAACAGACTCCTAAAACATTACTAAAAATAGTAAAAAACTGACAAAAATCCTGATATCTCTCAATCCGGAAGGAATTTGGCGAAACAGACGGCAGCAAACCGAGTGTAGGTCGGTTTGGTTGACTCCCGTCTCGAAAAAATACGCGATTTTAAATAAAAACCGTCCAAATCCGACTTACGGGTTGAAAGTTACGACCTGTTCTTCGTAGCAAGCTATTTTCCTCGGCCGGATCCGCGTTTGGGCTTGTGACGGTCCCGTTTCTCCATGAATATGTCCGCAACACGTTCTACATCAAGATGGCGATCATGGGAATTGTTGGAAAAGATATCGACGATGTCCCAACTCCCTTGGATTTGCATGGGAGATTTTAATAAGATTTTACATGCAAGTGAGAAGAAAGGAGGATGACTGAAGCTTAATACTTAAATGGAGAAATTTCATCGGGTGATGGATATAGTTGTGGTTTTCGGGAGATGGAAGGGTCTGCATCTAAATTTTCTTAGACAAATAATAGGGAGGGAACGAATGATGTCTTGGAGAAATTGGATAGAGCTTTCCTATCTACACAATGGCATAGCAATGGTCTTTTATGGCAAGGTACAGCTTAGCTACATGGTTTGATCATCTTCCATTGCTTATTTCATGTACAACTATAATGCCAGCCAGTTTTATCGTCGCCATCAATTGCGCTTCGAGGCAATGTGGACAAAGCATAGCGGGTGTGAAGCTATCGTTAGAGAAGCTTGGGAATCAACTAATAGCTCAAAAACACTATAGCAAATCAAGTTGAAGCTTGATAACACCATGTCAATCTTAGCAAAGTGGAACAAAGACGTTTTTGGTCAATGTGGGTCGTAAGCCAAATTGATGAAACAAAGACCTTCATGATGGAGATTGGGCAGCGAATAAAAAGGAGATTTGGTCAGTCAAAAAATAAATTGATGAAACACTTGAAAGGGAAGAGCTTATGTGGAGGCAAAGGTCCTGAATCAACTGGCTAAAAGAAGGAGATCGAAACACTCAGTTTTTCCATAACAAGGCTACCGGCAGGAGAAAAAATAAATAATATAGAGGAGCTTAAAGGTCGTGATGGTGTGATGTGTTATGACCCTCAAAATTAGTGGAAATTGCAAGTTCTTATTTCTCAGAGCTATATTCTTCTAAGGGGCTGTTTGTTTCGCCTACCCCAAAAAATTGAAAATTAAGACATCATGGAAATCACATTTCATTGTTTTCTATAGATTTTCTTAAAGTAGTTGTTTTTTGTTTGTTTCACATAGAAAACATGGGTGTAGAAATATACCCCCTACATTTCCTCAATTTCATTTGTTTGGTTGGGGAGTTACAATTTGGAAAAGAAAATAACAAATACACAATTTCATTTGCTTGGAGTTCGTGCACGAATATTTAATGGCTCAATATTGGATTTCCACCCAATTTCAGAGCTTTGTGCTCTGAAATTATACCCAACAAAAAGTCTATGTGGCATGTGATTTCTAGCACCCATTTCCCAAATGCAAAGGTTGAAACAAACACCCCAAAAAGAAATGTATCAACATCAAAGCTGATGTGGACAACTCCTTATTTCCAAAATATGTGATTTCTATGGGATTTTTGCTGAACCAAACAGGCCCTAACTCCCCACAATGCCGGATGGAGTTTTTACACAAAATTGAAAAAAGAGCAACAAAATTATATGAACAAGAATCTCATATGGCCTTTTTCACGGGTAGAAGTCAAAGAAGCACCCCTTTAGATGCACCCTTCTAAATCTTCAGACCCAGATGGATTATTGGCACTATTTTATCAAAAATTTAGCATCTTGTCGGTGACGATATAACCTTATCAGTGTTAGATTGCTTGAATAATGGGACATCAATTGATGTGGTAAATTCAACCAATATTGTGCTTATTCTAAAAGTAAACAAACTAACAGAGATAACACACTTTCGCCCTATAAGCATATGCAGTGTAATTTATAAATTTGTATCAAAAGTGCTCTCTAACCCAATGAAATGTATTTTACCTCATGTGATTTCACAGTTGCAAACTGCGTTTGTTCCTGGTAGATTAATCACCAACAATATTATTGTGGTGCATGAGCTGTTACTTTCCATAAAAAATTAGAGATCCGGTAGAATTGGGATCCACTTCTACATTTGATGCGTAGCGAAGTTGAAATCTCGAGATTCACCGAGGGTTGATCTTCGAATCCACGAAGAAAATATAATAAATAAAATTTTATTGATGAAAAGTTATGCCTCTAGGGCTTACAAGACTCTGTTTAAATAGAAAATAAATAAGACTCCCACTATAACTCAAACTCTACTAAAAATAGAAACAAGACTTCTAATTGACCCGAACTTTACCAAAAATAAAAATAAGGAAAACTACCGTCAAAAGACTCCCTATGATTAGGGAAGTAATTCGGTCAAATTTGGAATCAAACCGGATTTGATTCCTAATCAAAACAGACTCCTAAAACATTACTAAAAATAGTAAAAAACTGACAAAAACGCTGATATCTCTCAATCCGGAAGGAATTTAGTGAAATGAACGGCGAGCAAACTGAACATAGGTCAGTTTGGTTGGCTCCGTCTCGAAAAAAGTACGTGATTTTAAAAAAAATTGTCCAAATCCGACTTACGGATTGAAAGTTACGTCCTGTTCTTTGTCGCAAGCTATTTTCCTCGACCGGGTCCGCGTTTGGGCTTGAGTCGGTCCCATTTCTCCATGAATATATCCGCCATGCGTTCTACATCAGTCTCCCCTGCTTGAAAAGAGCTCGACCCTGAGCTTATATTCGCATGAAGAGTTACTCCTTCTGGCGGATAATACTCAAACAAATCTGCAACATTGAAACTAGGAGAAATCGTCAAATCTGCAGGAAGGTCAACGACATAAGCATTGTCACTAATCTTCTTCAGTATTTTGCACGGACCATACTTTTTGTTCCTCAGCTTGTTGTAGGTGCCCACTGAAAAACGCTCTTTTCGCAGAAATACCATCACCATGTCTCCCTCCTCAAACACCTTCTTCCTCCTGTGTTGATCAGCATCAGCCTTATATTTAGCATTTGATTTCTCTATCTTCTCTTTCACTTCCTGCTGGATAGCACGTATCTTTTCAGCCATATGATCTGCAGCAATACTCTGTCCTGGAAGCCTAGGCAGCGGGGCTAGATGAAAATAATAGTTCGAAAGCCTTCCATATACAATCACAAAGGGAGCCTTGCCCATAGTTCGACTCTCCATACAGTTATAAACAAATTCAGCATGTACCAGAGCAAGATCCCACTGTTTCGGACGATCGCCAGAGATGGATCTAAGAAGGTTACCGAGAGTGCGATTTACCACTTCAGTTTGTTTGTCCGTTTGAGGGTGGTAGGCAGTACTGAATTTAAGTGAAGTATTAAATCGCTGCCACAAAGTCCTCCAAAAATGAGATAAGAACTTAGAATCATGATCAGATGTGATGGATTTTGGCACTCCATGAAGGCGAACGATCTCTCGAAAGAAAAGATTGGCAATATTGCTAGCATCGGCTGTCTTTTTGCAAGGAATAAAGTGTGACATATTTGAAAACCTGTCAACAACAACAAAGACAGAATCCATGCCTCGTTGGGTTCGAGGGAGTCCCAACACAAAATCCATCGAAATATCATGCCAGGGCGCATCAGGAACAGGTAAGGGTGTATACAATCCTGTATTTTGAGACTGTCCCTTAGCAACTTGACAAACTGGACAACGCCGCACATATTTTTCTGTCCCCTTCTTTAGTTGAGGCCAGTAATATCGCTCTTCAATGAAAGCAATCGTCTTATCACGCCCCAAGTGTCCTCCTAGTCCGCCAGCATGAAGGTCTCATATTATCTGCTCTCTCAATAAACTTTGGGGTATGCACAACTGATCTCCATGAAATAAATAGCTATCCTGGATATGAAAACCTCTGACTGATTGATTTTGTTGGCAGTCATTCCAAACCTCCTTAAAGTCTTCATCTTCTGCATACCGCTCCTTCAAGTATTCAAATCCAGTCACTTCTGCTTGCAAAGTCACCAACAAATCAGCTCTCCGACTCAGTGCATCGACAACTTTATTCTGCTGCCCAGACTTATGCTTCAAAACAAAGGTGAAACGCTGAAGATACGCTATCCAACGAGCATGCATACGGTTGATGGTAGTCTGACTATTGATGGACTTCAAAGCCTGATGGTCAGTATTAAGAAGAAACTCCCTCGAGATTAAATAGTGCTCCCAATGCTTCAAAGACTGAACGATGGCATACAACTCCAGCTCATATGTAGTCCACTTCCGTCGAGCTTCGCTGAGTTTCTCACTATAGAAAGCAACTGGATGCCCTTCTTGAGATAGAACACCGCCAATTCCTACGATGGACGCATCACAATTAACTTCAAATACTTTTTAAAAATCTGAAAGGGCAAGCACTGGTGCTGTGGATAACTTCTCCTTGATTAATGCAAAGCTGCGATCCGCATCTTCTCCCCAATTAAACTTGCCTTTCTTCATGCACTCAGTAATAGGTGCCACAATGCTGCTAAAATTTTTAACAAATCTCTTGTAGAAAGTGGCTAGGCCATGAAAACTACGAACCCATTGTGACCTTGGCGTAGGCCAATGTCGAATAGCACGCACCTTCTCTTCATCAACATGGATGCCCTCTGCACTGACGACAAAGCCCAAGAACAATAGGCTACTAGTCATAAAGTTGTACTTCTTCAGATTGATGTACAACTTGTTCTCCTGCAAAACTGTTAGTACCTCCCTCAAGTGGTCCAGGTGCACGGATTCAGTCTGGCTATAAATCAGGATATCATCGAAATAAACTACAACGAACTTGCCGATAAAGGGCTTTAATACCTGATTCATCAACCACATGAAAATGCTAGGAGCATTGGAAAGGCCAAAAGGCATGACCAACCATTCATACAGGCCTTCTTTTGTCTTGAAGGCAGTCTTCCACTCATCTCCTTCTCTAATCTGAATCTGATGATAGCCACTCCTGAGATCAATTTTGGAGAATACTTTTGATCCAGATAACATATACAACATATCATCCAGGCGAGGGATAGGAAATCGATACTTCACGATAATCTTATTGATAGCTCTACTATCCACACACATGCGCCACTCTCCGTTCTTCTTTTGGACAAGTAGCAATGCGGCCTGAGACTCATGCTAGCTCGGATAAAGCCTTTCTGTATGAGTTCGTCCACTTATTTTTACAAGATCTCTCCTTCCTTCGGGCTCATCCGATAGTGTGGCAGGTTTGGTAAGCATGATCCAGGAAAGAAATCGATCTGATGTTGGATGTCGCGAAGCATCGGTAATTCGGAAGGCAGCTCGTCAGGCATAACTGCGTCAAATTATTGCAAAAGGGTCTGGACTTCAGGCAGAATTTTGGAGGCAGAATCCTCTTTTCCTGAAATAACAAGAGCATAAATCTCGTCAGACTGTTTCACATCTTTCATAAAATCTTCATTGTTAACCAAGAACGTCTTCTTTGCAGCAACATCTGTTTTGATTGGCCCCTTTTCAGTAAGAGGCAGGAGCACAACTCGGCGACCATCCTTCTTGAAGATATAAACATTGTCCTTCCCCCTGTGCGTGACATCAACATCAAACTGCCATGGCCTACCTAACAGCATATGACAAGCGTCCATCTCAACTACATCGCACATCACCTCATCAACGTAATTACGGCCAATGGAAAAAGACACCCGGTACACCTCATCAACCTGCACGTCATTACCCTTACGAATCCAGCCAATCTTGTAAGGAGCGGGATGTTTCTTCGTCTTCAAACCTAATTTCTCCACCATACGCCGAGAGACAATATTCTCACTACTGCCACTATCAATGATGACACCACAAGTCTTCTGTTTCACCGTGCACCTTGTGCGAAAAATATTATGCCTCTGGGATGGTTCTTCTGTCTTTAGAGCCAATAATAATCGTCGCACAACACATGAGAGTTGATCTCCATCATCAGCACCAACCCCTTCACGGTCATAGTCTTCAGCGTCATCTTGATCTATATCCTCCTCTTCATAATCCACCATATTCACGGAACCTCGTTTAGGGCACTGATTGGATCGATGACCAGGTAGACCGCATCTGTAGCACTTGATTGGATCGGGTTTGGCATACGGGTTTGGTGGTGTAGTCTTCTTTGCTACTGTTATCGTCGGCCCTGTACCCTTCTCAGCTGTAGAATCTTGATCAGGAGCAATTTGTGACTGTTTATTCCCGTCACGATTGAAACTCGTGCGCGACCCGTCAGAAGCTGCCCACGATCCTCTATTATTTCATCCAAGTTGCCGCTCTACCTTTTCGGCTAGGCTAACTGTGTATTCCAAAGTGTACGTCTGCTGTAAAGACACACGATCCTGAATTGCTAACCTCAATCCCCCGGTGTAACGAGACATCTGTTGGGACTCGTTCTCGTTTAAATTATTGCGGGAGGATAGCCGATAAAACTCCTATGTGTACTCATCAACTGTTCTTCCACCTTGCTTGCAATTCTGGTATTGTCCGAACAAGACCTGTTCATAGTCACCTGGTAGGAAACGCGCTTTCAGCAACTTTTTCATCTTCTCCCACCTATCGACCTTCGGCTTTCCTTGACGAGATCGATTCATGCATCTTGATTCCCTGGCGGATGCTCCACCCTTAAGTCGGTAGGCCACCAACTTAACCTTTCGATCATCTGGGATCTCCATATACTCAAAAAATCTCTCCACCTCTGCAATCCAGTCAAGAAATTCTTCAATATGAAGTTGCCCGTTGAAAGATGCCAGATCCATCTTCATCTTGAACTCTCCAGCATCATAATTATCCCGTCGGCAGCGGTCTCTGCGATCATAACGCGTGGGGCTTCATAGTCATCGGCTGTCATTTGTTGAATTCATCTCGTGGAGTTAGATCACGTCGTTGGTGACCATCAACGCGATTTTGAACTCCTACCGTGTTCAGACGCTCTACCGCCAACGCAAGTCGCTCCATGGTAGTCTTCATCTGATTAACATCGGTCTTCATCTGATTAAAATCAGTCTTCAACTCATCGAACTCGGTTAGAAATAGAGCTTCATCACCTACCATCGGATCGGAGGAACAAGTCTCGATACCATTGGCCTTGGCCGAAGTTGAAACCTCGGAATCCACCAAGGATTGTTCTCTGAATCCACAAAGAACGTCTTCGAATCCACGAAGAGCTTTGAATCCACGAAGAAAATATAATAAATAAAATTTTATTGATGAAAAGTTATGCCTCTAGGGCTTACAAGACTCTGTTTAAATAGAAAATAAACAAGACTCCTACTATAACTCAAACTCTACTAAAAATAGAAACAAGACTTCTAATTGACCCAAACTTTACCAAAAATAGAAATAAGGAAAACTACCCTCAAAAGACTCCATATGATTAGGAAAGTAATTCGGTCAAATTTAAAATCAAACCGGATTTGCTTCCTAATCAAAACAGACTCCTAAAATATTACTAAAAATAGTAAAAAACTGACAAAAACGCTGATATCTCTCAATCTGGAAGGAATTTGGCAAAATGAATGGTGAGCAAACCAAACATAGGTCAGTTTGGTTGGCTCCGTCTTGAAAATATACGCGATTTAAAAAAAATCGTCCAAATCCGACTTACGGATTGAAAGTTACGTCCTGTTCTTCGTCGCAAGCTATTTTCCTCGACCGGGTCCGCGTTTGGGCTTGAGTCGGTCCCGTTTCTCCATGAATATGTCCGCCATGCGTTCTACATCAACATTAAAATTGGATATGCGAAAAGCTTATGACCACGTGGAGTGGAATTTCCTCGAAGCTATGATGCACAAGTTGGGATTCTATAACAGGTGAATTGAGCTTATCATGAAGTGTGTATGTATAGTGAGATACTCAATGATCCTATATGGGGTTGCGGGATGGCTGCATTATCCCATCGAGGGGGGCTACGACAAGGAGACCCTATATCACCATATCTTTTTCTACTAGTTGCGGAGGGTCTATCTTCTTCCCTTATTTATGCCGAAGAAGAGGAGAGTTATTAAGGGGGTACGAGCTTCGGTAGGAGGCCTAGCATATCTCATCTTTTTTTGTTGTTGATGATAGTCTTATTTTTGGTCATGCTATAAGGGAGAATACTGATGAAATCAAGAATATTTTGGTGAAGTATGAACATTTTTCCGAGAAGAGCATAAATTTACAGAAATCAGCCATATGGTATTCACATAATACTCCTCAAGCTAATAAAGATGAATGCTTACAAGTTCTCGATGTAAATGTTGTGACTACTCATGAGTGGTACCTCGGACTCCCTACTGTTATTGGGCGAAATAAGAATCAGGCTTTTCAATATATAGTTGAGAAAGTATGGAATAAACTCCAAGGATGGAAGAAGAAAGTTTTGTCTAAGGTCGGGATCGAAAGAAGTTCTCGTCAAGGCGGTTGTCCAACAAATTCCCACCTATTCAATGAGCGTGTTTCAGCTACCTCAATCTTGTGTAATGCATTAAATGCCATGATGACGAGATTTTGGTGGGGTAGTACAGATGGTAATTATCAAAAGATGCATTGGAGTTAGGGGTGCTAAACCGTATCATTATCGATATCGTAGTAACATTATCCGTTAGGATCTGAATATAATTACTCAAATCTATAACCGATAGGATATGGTTATGGATATGGTTTTGTAGTGAAATATCCGTATCGCATCGAAATATCCGAATACATATTAGTCATACTCGGCGATAGTTTAATTCTTAGATTATGGCGGTTAATTTTGATGATCAAGATCCACTTGAGTTAGAGCAAGAGGATAACTCTTTAGCCAGCTCCTTCTTTCGTGTTACCTAATCTTGTTACCAGCCCCTTTTACATTCTTGAGGCTTATAAATAGGCAAAGGGTGGGATGTGACCGATGGGTAGGGGCACCATGCCCTCCTCTAGCTATGGGATGTGACCACTGATGAGGAAATGAGAGCCATGTCCTATCATTACCTAGGATGTGCGAAGTGGGTGGGCAGGCGACCCTTTTGAATACTCGAGCTGAGCTTCTTGAGGCGAGAGCTTGCCCGAATCTTGAGGTTAGCGGCGGGCCTCTTGCGGCGTGCTGATTATAGCGGGGTCAAGCTAGGGCCCCTTAGCGTGCTTGATTCATGATCGAACAAAACAGTAGCGATTGAACTTGTATAGGCGAGTTCACCTAGCGGCGAGCTAGAGAATAAGTAGCCACCCTAACTTGTGGGATGTGACCACTAATGGGTGAGGAGCACCATGCCCTCTAGGCTGTGGGATGTGACGCTATAGAGTAAGGAGAGCCATGTCTCATCATTACCCGAGGATGTGAAAAGTGGGTGGGCCTTCCCAAACAAGCGACCACTAGCATTGTTGGGAGGCAGTGAAGAGGCAAGTTATTTAAATGCTTGCGAACAAAGCGGGAGCCAGGCGGGGCCCCTC